>VYZQ01035698.1:41394-56840 GCA_013400655.1 Mystacornis crossleyi | reverse complement strand
TTAAATGCTGTTAGGTCAAGAGAGGCTGCAGTTTAATCAAATAAGAGTAACATTAAATGAGTCATAAATTTTTCCTGTAATTGAGAAGGTAGAAGAACATAAATAAAAGCTCTTGCTCTAATTTCTAATTCAATATTCATCATGATCTTTCTAAATGAATGTGATGCCAATGAAAGACAACTTGTAGCTCAGCTATAGTCAGAAAATTTCTGCTGTTGAGATAGTGAGTGAACCAGTGACAAATATTTTGGATGGTACTATGCAATATTCTTACTTACTGTGATAACATGGTAATCTGCTGAGAGCTTTTCTAGGTAGGATATTAGAAGCAGTCTGAGCTCCTCATCCTTCTGATTAGAAGTCAATCCTCCTTTCCTGCATTTGGAGAAAAGTTAATACTTCTGAGTAGAATCAATTATTTCTTTGTTTCACACCCAAATTTGCCTATCTTTTGGAGCACAGAAGCAGAGAGAATATTTGGCTGGACAGGTCGGTATTCTGCCTTGAATTTCACCTTAGGTAGCCTAATGGAGAGTGCACTGACCATAAATCCAAGATTTTGAGCAACATTATAAATTTAGATGTCTACTGTATTTGTTTTAGAAAGTAGAAAAATGACCCGGTGAAGTCTTCAATCAGCAGAAATTTAAAAAAAGAAAAAAAATCTAAGAGTATCTGTTCATAAAGATCTGATTTTATTTTTCTTTTGTTCCAAACAGAAGCAGGGTTATCAAACAGGCTCTTATTCCGTACTTGAACAAAAGTCGTTCAAGGCAAGAACTCTCTTTTTACTAACATTTTTATCATGTCAGACTTGAACAAATGCAGCCAGTTCAATAGACATGAAAAGCGTCCCAGATCCTTCCACATTTCAATGTCTCAGAAGAATGCTACAGTTTATGTCAGTATAAAGGAAAAGGGGACTATAATGTATGCTACTATTTGAAACAGGCGAGAATTGTCTCTGGTAAAGTACCAGCATAAGTTTCCAGAAGAACACTTACACTTGTAACAGTGAAATACATATAGTTCCGCAGGAGTAGTATCTGTCCATTTCCTGTCTTTAGCAAATGTTACGTGATATTCTACTCTTTCCTGACTCTCTCATCTCTCTTTAGCACCCCTGCTTTAAACAGGGCAAACAAACATTGTGAGGACGCTGCTTTTTGAAAAGTTTATGCCTCTTTTTTAACCATGACAAGGAGAGATGCCTGTAAATGTGCAGTCAGATTTAGAGTGCTACAGCAGTATTTCTGCTGTACTTACACTGTGTAGCTACTGTATGTCTTCTAAAATCCAGGCACTTACTTAGATTGTCTTGACATTTGCCATATGTCATGAGGAATGAGGCATGAATTATTTTGAAAAGAATATCTCTGTGACAGAAATCCCTGTACAGAGAGCGCAAGCACCCTATTCAATTCTTTCTGTGTACCAGGTTTTGATCTGTGATTCTAATCATCCTCTGTCTGATCTTAGCTGCTAAAAGTAATAGGATTATGCAATGCCCAAGTTGTTTCTTTGGCAACTAACACTGATAATCAAAAACACAAGCTGCATGAAAATTTAGAATTTCATACTCAGGTCTACACAAAGAAAAATGTACTTTGTAAACACATGAAAAAGCTGACAGGCAACTAGGACAAGAGCTGAGTAGCAAGGTGTCATGCTGATCTCTTTGAACCTGAGTTGTGCCTATGGGCTATAGGTCTCCTGTGACTTGTTCTTTATCCATGTTTTGGTAGAAAATCCTTTCAAAAAGTTGCTGAGACCCCTTACTTTACTTTAAGTTTTCTGGGGGCGGTTTTTGGTTGGTTTTTTGTTGGTTTTGTTTTGGGTTTTTTTTATTAGAAATACTGACAAGGAAAGTGACATTAATTAAACAGACTGACTCCAGCAACAAGTTTTGAGTGTGATACTACTTTTCCTAGATGTTGGATATGAGCAGGAATGTAAAGGTTATGTGATTTTCCTTCTTGACTAATAGGCTGCAATGCTGAAACACATCCCAGAGCTCCGCTCTTACAAGTGCTACTAAAATTTTACACATTTTTTTCCATTAACATGAAGATTCAAGGTGAAAGCAACATCCTCTGCTGAGCTCCCTCGATCATACTTACAGTAACAAAAAGCTGTCCCTGGCTTCTGCAGCAGCAACCTTGTGTTCCTCTGCCACAGGTAACTGCAAGCTGTGGGGCAGAAGCAAACACCTTCTAGTCAGTTTGGCTGCTAGCTGGCGGTGTGAATCACCCTGAGTTCTCTCCAGGGTCGAAGGATAAACATTGCCTTTTCCTCAGTACGACCGTGACCTATTTGCTCACCCCACAGCAAAGTACAGTGATACATTAAGCTCCCTCAATTTTATAAAACACACTGGGTAAAAACCCTTGCTTCAGCAGCGTAAGTGCCTGGCAGGGACAAATCACTCCTAAGCAAGCGTCAAAAGACCTCCAGCAGAGGCACAGCCAGCAAGAACTGCAGCTCCCACAGAAATCATTGATTTGAATCGGTGCCTGCCGTCCTCTACTGAGAATTGTACAAATGGGCAACGTGCCCTGCTTCTGAACCCAATTGATCTGCATGAATCTTAGGACAGACATGGTTGTGCATTTGAATTGGCCACAAGGCAGAGTTGAGGCTTCACAGGAAAAGAATCAGTTTGTTATATTTAAAATAAATATTATAAAAGAGAAGGAGAGAATATAAAATCCTGCAATTCAAGATCTAAACCAAAGTCGAATTAACAAGGGTTAGAATGAAGATCACTTTACATTTGCAGATTGGGGTTTCTGGCATGTTTTTCTGCAGTATTTGCTGCAGATCATCAGTGGGACTGAAATCACCCTACTAGTCCTGGTCTATTCCAGCAATTCCAATCTTCATAAAGGAATGTGACCACTAGCACAGTTTTTCAATCGACCCAAAATAACAATAGGCAATATTTTAGCACAGGAAAAAAAATCTCCTCAATCAATGTTTTGATAGAGAAATACATGCATTTCTTAAAAGACCCTAAATTGGACACAAAAGCAGAGACTGTGTTGCTGCAAGAGGGACAGGGTCTTGGTTATATGTGTCCTCCAAAAAATGACATCTCTTATAGAAGACTGACCCTTTTTTCCCCCCTTACCATAGCAAGGCATTATCCTAGCATCTAGATATTCCTCTGTGCTCTCCTGTCCAGTTAGAGAAAAGGTCCATTCAAAATAAGTACAACTTAAGTTTAGAAAGGCTGAAAAGAAGATGGTAGGGGATTATACAAATGCAATCATAATTAATTCTGGGTAATGCTTTTCCACATATTAGCAATTCGGCTGTTGTGCTCAGAATGAGAATTAAAATAAGAACTGTGAACTTCTGGCAGTAAAAAAAGAAAACAGTACATCCAATGGCAGAGAAAGTATAAATGCAGTGCACCACAACAGTGCTCTAATATTACCAGAAGTACCAATACCGGAGGAAAGCAGCTCTTCACATCACTAGCAATGCAGTACAGTTGTGAGCCTGGAGGAAAGCAGGATGTTTCCCTACAGATTTCTAAAGAGAGCACTGATACCCACACCGAGTGCTTTTGTTCCTGATGCCCTGCTGCCAGGCATCCCTTGCACATGCATTCTCTCTCATCTAGTTCACTTTAAGTTCTCTTTTTCCCTTAGGGGGCTGTCATTGTTAGTACTGCCATGTCCACTCCCTTTCAGTTCTTGGTCAGCTATAACCAGTGAAGTAAAACACAAGCAACGCAATCAGAAGTGCCCCTGTGATTATTACTTTTTGGGGTTTGACAAGACGTTGAAAACAGCATGGGAAAGAAATGCTGTTTCTCACCATTTGTACCTGCACAAATGTTCTGATCCTGTCAGAAGCTTCTTTTACTTCAGCAAGACAGGCATCTACTGTGAGCTAATTTGTGATCCAGTTACTCCGGGAAGCAAAGGGAGAGGCACAACCTCCCCACTGTATTCTTCTTAATAGCTTAGAAGTTGTGGTCTTTTTACACCTACAGAGTGTGTCTGTGCTTTGAGATATCACTAACAAAGCAAAAAATAAAATAATTTATTTTTCAGCCCTGTATCATGTTTTCAGCATTGACTACAGTGGATACTTTAGGAAAGACTATGAGAATCTTTCCATACATCTATCCTTGACTCATTCCACTCATGAGTGTGTGAGTTCCACTATTAACAGTATTCTTTAGAAAACTGTTGGGTTTTGTGTAGCTAAAATGCTACCCTGTAATGTCTTATTTTGCCTCTACTTATTTCTAAGGAAAAAATGAAAATTGGTCCCTTTTTATCATCTCCATAACTCTTATGACAATTAACTTTCTTCCCATTCAGTTGTCTCTTTTCCAAGTTTTATCTGGTTTTCCTCCCAACCTCCTCTCATATTTCCCTTCACCTTCTCTAAGTCTTTCCAAGTCCTACTGTATCCATTTTGAGGTTAGAACTGCATTTAACAGGAAATAAATAGTGGCACAGCATATTTGATTTGTTGCCTTTTCTTCTCCTGAGAACTCCTATCTTTCTCTTTTATCGTCTGACCAACACTGAACATCATGTTGGTCTTTTCACTGAACTTTTCATCATGACTCTATAGAGTTTCTTTCTGAAGTGCTTTCTTTCCTGAAGTGTTGCCATTCTCATTTGTCATGTGCTGAAGTTGTGGTTTTATGCCACGTGTTAAACTTAGTAACTTTGAATTGTACATGCTTCCTTACTATATAGTTAGTCAGTAATATGAGATTCTCCTGTGCCTTTTTGTGGCACCAAGGACCTGTTCTGAAGTTGCTGAAGGCAGCATAGCTAGATGGATTACGTTTCTAAGGCACTTTCCCAGCACTGTTGACTGATCATTTCAGTTATTATCTGAGTGCTGTCGAGGGGAGGACAATGCAGCTGGGCTTAGCTCTGCTCACATGTGTTATTACAGCAGGGGTGTTCACACCATGACTGATTGCATATGCAGCATTTGAACAAATGGAGCATCATTTCACTTGAAAAGATGAAATACGGTTTAGCATAATGTACTTATGATTCTTATAAAGTACTGCATGTGAAAGAAATGGCAGGAGTCTGGGAACCCTGATCTGCTTATAAGAGTAATGGGAAAGAAAGGTTTCCTAATGCTTCTACTAGTGACACATAAAGATGAAGATGCTTAAGAATTCCTATAGCAAAAATGTATTAGCTAGAGCAATCTGCAAGGTAAATACCTGGTAAATACTAAGTAACAAGGTCCAGGAAAGAGATTTTGATTCCTCTAGTTAAAGGTGAGAAGATTTGAGAATGTGGACAACAAGTTATTTAGTGGATAGACATAAATGTGTACAGAATCTACATTTTTTTTTAAAATAGAAGGGATTGTGGCTTCACCCCAAAATAACATTCTGCTGTGCACCTGAAAGTCATCAAAATGATGGACAGAAATGCTTGATACAAGTAATAATGAATATACTTAGAGCTGAACTATGGAGTTGGAGAATACCCTACAGAAATAAATGTTCCATAACAGATAAAATATTACAGTCAAAGCTTAATAGAAAAGTATGTGAATTGGGAAATGTGGAAGTAGAAGGCTTGATACATGAATGATGCCAAATGTTAAAGGCAAAGATGACATGTTAAAGGCAAAGAACACAGGCAAAGATGTGCTAGAAGTAAGTTGCAATAATCTGTGCTGTTTCCTTCGAAAGTCTGCCTTTCTCAGTTACCAGGATCTTTTGGCCTCTTTAGCCATAAACGTAACTCTATATACAGTCCTCAGGTTATTCACGTAATTTTTAAAGCAGTAACACCAAAATTTCAGTATCCAGTGGTTTGAGTCTGAAGGCTGACCTCTACAACTCTTCTTTTGTAAAACACACATCTCAATTCCAGGTACCAAACACTCGATTATTGTTTACTTGGCTTGTGCATACTGTAGTCAGGTAAAGGTCCTGACCACACCTTTAGCATTTACATTTGGTTTATCGCTCATCTGCACTACAAGCATGTGGACTTTTTTTTTTTTGTTGTTCCAGCCCTTATTACTTCGTGTCAGTAAATTCCGTGTTTAACTTCCTTGCAAAAGATCACAGCCTGAAGCCTTCTACTTAGACTCAAGCAGTCCCATCCCAATAGATAAACCTGAGAATGTTGTTACAGCAATGATTTTAAAGCAACTCAGGGAGGTGTTTATTCAGAAATAATGCTGCTTGAGTAAAGGAATTTCATCTGTGCTTATTAAAAAATGTTTGTAACTACAGCTGGAATTACCAGAAAATGGAAAAAAACCCTGATATTCTGCATTCTATTTATACAAAAGAGACATCTAAATGAAATTTAGGTATGAATAAGTGTATAAATGCAAGTAAGAGAGTCATTAGATGCATATAGAACAGTCGTTGGGTCTCCAACATCAACCATTTCACTGCACAGACCCATAAGAAACCACTGAGTTACTTTGCTTTAGCCCTGTTTGCTGCATGCAGCTTCAGTGTTTGTGAAAGACATTACATACTAAACACTGACAATTCTGAGTGTGGTGCAAAGTAGACCGAGACACAACCATTCCCCCTGAAATGCAGGCCTGGAAGAGAAGTTTTGTAACACTTCCCATTGCCGCTTGCTTAATAAATTTCTATTCGATTTTAATTGGCGTTGATTCGATTTGTTCGCTAACAATTTATAACATCCCTTACATATACCAGGTCATTGCTTGTACTTGCAAGTCCCACTGAACCCGGAGGAAGTGGGAGCCTCTGTCCTGGTATGAACAGACTGGAGGATTTGATGGAGATAATCACTGTTCAGCCAGGAAGCAGAAACTGAGGAGTGTGGGTGGAGAGACTATATGAAGGTATGCTCCAGGAAAGGATGGGATCCTAGCTCTGGATCCAAGTTAGATTTAGAAAACTGACCACAGCAAAACTGGAGCAGTGACACCTTTCTGGTAGGATTCTGCCAGAGTTCAAACATCTTGTACAGTTAAGATTTAATTACAGTTAAAGCAGACTGCAACATCAAAAACTTTCACACATACTTGCCTACACACAAATAAATAAAAATTTAAAAATTGATGTTGGCAATAGTTTTTGCTTAAGTCCATTTTTCTTCTATCCATTTTCACTGGAACATACACCAAAGTCCTTATAGAATCCATTCAAGAACCCTGAAGAAAAGCCTAACAATTTAAAGAAGTGCACAGTAAAGAGCCAAGATTTCTGTTGAGGTTTACAGAAGTACATACTTCAGATGGGGATTATTCTTGCAAAAAATTATGTAGCTAACTTCTGGTTCACAGCATAATTTGACAAGACAGTGCAAGACTCAGGAGAAAGAGGAGACGTAAGTACATAGGCTGCTAGCATACAAAATTTGATAGCAAGAGAAGATAAAAGGAAACAGCTAAAGAAGAGGCACAAAACTAGGGGGAAAAAAAACAAACAAACAAAACTAAAAAAAAAAACAAAAAAAACCAGAGGCAACACGAGTTTTAATAGGGCTATAAGAGGCTCTTCCACTGTCTCCCTATAGGTAGTTTCAGACACTTCAGCTCCGTGGCCCCAGTTTGATGGGCAGGCTGACAGGCACAGTCAAAGCAGGCTGGTACTCTGGACACTTGGACATAAGAGTATGTTCCAAGCACGTGTGTGAGGCAATTTACTGAACACTGGATATAGAATTAGCAATCTAGGTTGAAACACAGCTTTTAGTAAGTAAAAACACATCACACAAGGTTAAATAAATGTTTAGGGTTTTGTAGTGTTTTTTCAAAGAAGAAAACTGGACTCCTACCAACAAATAGGAAATGAAACAGCTGGGAAAAGCTTAGTCAAACTCAAAATTAGTATTACAGTGAACAAAACAAGACTATAATAGCAAGAAAATTCTTTAAACTTTCAACAGTTGTTTCTGAAAAATATACATATACAAGGGTGTGAAGCTACTAATGGCCATAAGTATGCACAGAGGAGCAATAAGCTTGTAATCTGCATGCAGAGGTTTCATGTTGCTGCCTAGTGAGGGCGGCCGGGAGGGTTAGCAGCCACGTGCTGGGCTGTGCAAGTCTTTGTTTCCAAGCCCACAGAAGAGTCTGTTTAATATTGGACCATTTGAACGTACCCGGGCTCCCTGGGATGGTTCTGATTTGCTGCTGCCTCAAATCCATCGCTTGTACCTTCCCTCTCCACCCGCCGTATAAAGGAGACTGGCACACGGCCTGCCTCCGCCCTCTCCTGCTTACCCTTCTGGGATTTGCCGGAGTTTTCCCGCGGGGTTCCCTCGCTGCCTCGTGGGAGAAACGGGCCCCAGGAATAAAAGCTTGGAAGGACAATATCTGGCTCTTTCGTTCCTGTTCATATCGCAAAGACTATTAGCCTCCAGCTCGCCCGGCTTCAGCGTAACCGGAGCCGGCAGATGTAGTCCGCAGCGCAGAGACGCTACAAGTCCGCTTCTGCAGGGCCAGCGGGACCAGATCCCAGCCAGGCGAACCCCGGGCCGGCTGGGCGGGCGGAGGAAAGCAGTAGTTTCAGCGTACACTTCTGCTTGGAACCCCTATTACACAGACCGAAGAACACATTTCTATTTTCATTGCTTGAGTTTTTCAGGATTTCTAGTAAGGAAGCGGTGAGGGTAAGGGAGTGTATGCTTATATCCAGACATTAGCACACACTGTCATTTTTACAGTCATTCTCTTTTGAAAGGTACCTTAACAACTTTGTTTGCTACTGGAAGCCCTTGAAATATTTGTCAGGAACCTACTGAAACCCTGAACTACTGCATAATATTAGTGTACAATAAATGACAATATGATGGGATTTCTTGGCTGCCTGAATGTTCTGTCTTTGAAAGCCAAACCGAAGAATGAGTTTTCAAATGCATTTTTTCAAGCTTCCAGTTCACAGAATCACAGAATCTTGAGCTGGGAGTGACCCACAAGGATCATCCAGTCCAACTCTTGGCCCTGCACAGGACACCCCAAGAGTCACACCATGTGCCTGAGAGCACTGTCCAAACACTTCCTGAACTGTCAGGCTGGTGCTGTGACCACTTCCACACGGAGCCTGTTCCAGTGCCCAACCACCCTCTGGGTCAAGAACGTTTTTCTAATATCCAACAAGTCCAGTCCTAGCTGAAGATGCATTTTAAGAATATATGTTTTACTAATGCAAAACTAGGCAATAGTTATCTTGGTTTTAATCACAGGTCTTCTTTGTTTTCCTAATATTTTTTCCTCTTTCAATTTGTATCTTTTCAGTCTCATCAATGACTTTTTTTCTGTCACCATTTTCAAAGACTAGAGTTTCCATAGAAAGAACCATTAAATCATCTGATTTCAACTCTTGTAGGGAAAAGATTATAGGATACTACTCACTCACCCTACCTGAACTAAGTCAACAGCTTTAACACAAAAGCACCCTAGCAGACATTTTCCCTTTGATTTGAAGACAACATGGTATTAAAACATTGCTGCTTTCCTTAGTTTGTTCTACAGGGCACTGTAGTTCTTAATGGTGAAAATACATACCCTGCTTTTATTTGAATTGCCTTAGTTTGTTATCAGTGATTTTATATTCACCTTCAGTCACTGTCTGAAACAAGATAATACTAAGGAACCCTACTAGCTGAGCTTCTATGCAGCTGTGACTCCCCACTGACAGCTCATTTTCCAGTTCTATTCAACAAGGCCTTAATCCCTTTAAAAATCTCTTTACTGATACTTCATTATTATATTTTTGGCAGTCAAGGTGTTATAAGTGACTACTAAAGCGCCTAAATACTTTCATTCTTTGCTTTTAGTTTTATGAATCCCAGTTCTAATGATATGAATGAACAAAATCATATTTCCTTGCTAAGACTGCTTTCCATAATACTAATAATTTCCATAGTACTGCCTGGTTGTCCTGGGGTGACTTCTCAAACCAGGACACTGGCCTTAATTGGATTTTCATCCTTTTTATTTTTAGCCTGGTTTCTTACAGAAATAAGACACTGTCTATGTATTTGCTTTCTTGTTGATCAATCTCATGAAAGGAGCCATGATCTGAGCAGGAATTTCAAACATATTTGAGAAGGTGGAAGAGATTTCAGAGATTTCATGTTTCTGGTTTTTTGTTTTTTAATGGTATAAAAAGAAAAGAACATTTTAAAGCACCCATAAGCCCTACTTTTATTAGCTATCAGATCTTGCAGGTTTTCAAGTCGTCATTGTTTCTGACACTCACATGATCTGCTGCTGGTTCACTGTCCATTTACAGCTATTACTTTTTGCCTGGGATTCCTGTGTGGCTAACTAACCAATATGTAACTGAGTAAGTGACATGAAGTCAGATTAATACCTTACTGGAGGATTCTTCCATAATTCTAAAATACCTCTGATAATCTTATTTTTTTTTTTTTTAATTAGTATCTTTTTACCATAGAACCATGGAATTATACTGGTTTGAAGGGACATCCAAAGCTCATTTGCCCAATGAAGTCCTAGTTAGAACAGGTTGTTCAGAGTCATGTTCGGTTTTCTGTACCTTCAAGGATGGACATCCCACTCCCTGTCCAGACAACTTTTTCAATGTTGGACCACTCTCATATAAATAATTTTTTCCTTACTGGAACTCCCTGTGCTGAACCTCCCATTCTTCTCTGTGTAGCTCTGAGAAGTCTGGCTGCCCCTTCTCTATAACCTCCCAATAAACAGCTAAAGGCAGGAACTGGATCTCCCTGTAGCCTTTTGAAGGCTGAACACAAACATTTCTTTCAGCCTCTCCTTGCACACCATCATCTCCTGGTGGCCCTTCACAGACCCACTTCAGTGTGCCTTTCGTGTACCCCAAACCAGACACAGCACTCCAGATTTCCCACGTGCTGAACTCAGCAGAAGTATGGCTGCCCTCAACCCACCTGATTCGTTCTTGCCGATAGTCAAAGACACCCAAAAATGCTCTTGGCCTTCTTACATACCAGGAAACACTATTGGTTTATTTTATGGCTGTCGTGTACCGGGACTCTCAGGTCTAAAAAGACCATCTACTGAATCTTAAAAGACTTCTGGGCAAAGCTATCTTGGGTTTCTGATTTTAAATACTGCTTCCATTATTGCTCTCTTAGGACCTTTTTAATCAGTGGACTGGAGAGCACTTTGTTATTTGGATACATGAGTATATTCCTCTATTTTAAAATATGGAATTTAGAAGTTATTAAATATTATTGTTTTTCATCACAGTTTGGCTGTTCAAATCTTAGGGAATCCTTGAGTGGTACTGGCATTTCTTTCATTCCAGATATAGTTTAACTACATTAAAATGTATACTTTCATATTGCTATTGCCTTCACAATGGTAACTTACAGAAAGTTGTTCCTGGTATGTTTAGTTTCCCTTGTCTATTTATTCCTTATATTTATAACTCACTATGTATACCAATTACTATTGATTGTAGTTTTTATATTTTTCAGATACTGTAATACTATCTATTTCTTCCTGAACAAAGTTGGGAACTTGGGTGTCTTGAGAGCCAAAGTTATCACACTGTGTAACAGAAAAAGCCCCTTTTGAATAAGTCCCTATTTCATTTGTATTTTCTGCCTGCATGATCATATGACTTAATCTTGACTACTGTTTTGGATAAGATACTCCCAAACCTTTTAGCAGTCTCTTGTATGCTGGACTTCACACCAATTTCATTATTTTCTTCTTGAAGGTGTATTGTTTATGGTTACTGAGTGAATTGGATTTTTTACTCTCTTTTCCTTTGGCTGCTTTTCATCTGTGTGACTGTCATGTAGTAAAGAAGTAAAAACCACAGGAAACAAGAATATATGACAAGAAAAAATTACAGAGGGAGCATCAGCCAGGCTGACTAGCTAGCAGCTTCAGGCAAGAGAGGAGAACCTGTCAACCTCTTCATCACTGTGCTAACAATAAGAAGAGAGAATTCACACAAATAGCCTTCTTTGCAGTGGAGCTTGAAACAAGCTGAACCAAAAGAAGAAACAGATACAGCAATTACCGGAATGCGGACAGTAAGAGGAGATTTTAGGGCACTTTCTCCCTCCCCTTTTCACAATTTGGGAAGTTTGGGATGTTTTAAAAAATATTTCACCCTTAAAAGTATCTAAGAAGTAATTCCTGTTTTTCTTCCACATCAGGAATCCAAATGTCTGGCAAAGTATAGTTCTGAGTAGAAATGAATACACTTTCTGATGTGAATTTTTTTTCAGGATTATTCATATTTCAAGAGATGCAAGAAATAAACTTATGATAGACAACATTCATCACCCAGAATATGTTTTGAACAACACTGAAAGACTTTCACGCCTTTTCTGTGAACTATCAGTCACCTTTTCTGTGAAAAAAGTTGTAAGAAGGGGATGGATGCTTTCATCTTAGATTATTTTCTTTGCTTTTCTTCCTTCAGTTGGTTTCTCTATTTCTGTGCAGACTTCTGAATTCCCTGGGAATAACTTTCAAAGCCAAGTAGGCATTTCAGGAGACTCTTTGGTTTGCAAGTAACATAATGACAGTTGCCCTATTTTAGACAGAAACTGGCGTCCTGATTCCTCTGTGTTCATTTACATTTCCAGTACAGACTTACTCATATCCATATGACATGCACAAGTCCTGAAAGATCCCAGCTCAGCTGTTATCAAGACCTGTATCTTCTGACTGATACTGATCTAAAAATTTTTCAGTCAGATTTTCTGGGGGTCCATAAGGCCTCCAGATATCCTTTTCCCCTAATCAAATTAATTGCAAAACAGCCTTTAGGAATGCATAACCTCTATATCCCTCCTACTCCCCCAGCACACATACATGCACAACTTTTAATTCCCACTCATTCCTGCCCTTACACTACTGTGTGACTGGCTGAAAGAATTCTTTACAGATTTCTGCAAAGGAAAGACACCTTATAAGAATCCCATGTGAGGAGATGTTACAATATGATTTCACACTTTGCTGGACAACAGAAAGTTCATGAGGTTAATGCAAGACACAAATCAATAAGAAATTGGGTTTTATTTGTTTCAACTTTGATGGAACCACTTGCCTGATGGGGAAATATGTTCTGTGGCTGTCCAATATAAGGTTCACCAGAGTACTAACAACACAAAGGCTTGTTAAAGCATTGACTCGTATGTGCAATCTCACTGCAACGGTGGAAAAGGACTATTGTAGTAAGTGCAGAATGAGATAGGGCTAGAAAGGGGACATACAGGACAGGACAGTAAGAAAACAAAAATATAGCTGGCATGTGATAGACATGTTGTGCTCTTTTTACCACATCACAACAAAGGATAAAAATTTGCCAACGTCCAGCACAGGGTCAATGATATCACTGTGTTTCAGAAAGCACCTTTCCATCAGTACCTATCCCTTAACTCCCTTCCTGAGAGGTTAAATGTGTTGGAACTGTGCTTGTTTCCAACAAATCTTAGCCACTGTACCAAACCTTTGGCCATTCCTCAAGTCAAGTAAAGAGTGCAGAGATCTCCTGACTGCAACTTAGCTGCCAACACAATGTTCAGGACCTCACACCTACGCACCATGAACTCCCAACAAGGGTAGCAGCAGCAGCAAAGATTATGACACTGATTACTGAGCTTACTGACCACTGACAATCTGGTGGATACCAGTAATTACAATATATGATCGAGTTAATGGAAGATTTCCCCTCCAGAGGCTTGCAAACTTTAACGGCAGTCTCCTTTCCACTCTCCGAAATAGATGGATAAGCTGTGGGCACAGAAATTAATAAAAACAATCCACAGGGATTTTAAAAAGACACAAGCAAGGGCTACCTGGGAAGGAATTAAAAAATCTACGACACAGTTCTTAAAAAAAAAAAAAAAAGGTAAAAAAATGTAGCATGCTGCAGGTAATGAGGGGACAGTTCTCTTTCAAAAGCTGCCTTAGTCATCAGTGTTAGCAGAGCACATCAAAAAAGCAGGAAAGGAGTCAGACAAAACATTTCAAGTCATGGAAAACAGGAAATCTCAATCTTTACTAGCAGAGAGAAAGCTACTCACTTATGATAAATTACAAGGGCAGGAACAGAACAAGAGGCTAGAATAGACTTTTGAAAATTTAATATAACTCAAAAGTACCACTCTCTATTAACATAGCATTCAACACGTAGATGCAGAAATGGAAGAAGACAGCTCCAGCAGCATTAAAGAATTAGCTCATAGATGACAGGACAGAAAAGCTTTTGCAAGTCTTTATATCCTCAAGGTGCTCTTCTACAAAAGATGGGAAAAGACGCATAACTGTGCTTCACACCAGTAAACAGCCAGGGCAGCAGACTCAGTTCTCATTTTTCAAGCGAGATAACACTTAACAGCTCCGGCCTAGGGGAGCAGCTCTCTGCCTATGATGCGTTGCAGTGTCAAGTTTCGTAAGCATTGAAAGGGGCTGTGTAGGTTGTGAGAGGTTCAACATGAATGTTATCAACATCAACATGCTTGGTCCCCCTATACTGCATGTACCCAGGGTCATAGGAAAGCAGTGGGCTTATCTGAGCATCCTTCTTGACCTGGCATACTTTGAAGCTCATATCAAATACAAATACAAATGTAACTTCTGTATACACAAGATGGACAGTCATAAAGATTTGACCTGACCATGAGCTGGGAGTGTGCTTAGCTCATAGCAAAAAAACAGTTCTCAATCAACACCTAGAAAATCACAGAATATGTTGAGTTGGAAAGGATCCATTAGGATAATTCAGTCCAACTCCTGGCTTTTTCTACACTGTGATAAGCCTCAGTCTCAGAGCTGTCCCAAAACATGAGAATTCTGCAGTCAGATAAAAGCCCGTGAATGAGGTCCCCTGACAAAAAGGTTGCTTGTCACTGCCTCTAGAGTCCGTGGGGTGCAAAAGTCAGACGAGGATCTGAAAGGTATTAGTATGAATACTTCTATCCCACAACATTCATCTCAGATCTCAGAGTTTCTCTCTCAGACAGAATTGTATCCCCATCTCCTTGTCTGTGTTTTTGGTAATTAATATCTCAAACAATATAAACTTCAATCTAAGCTATTTTTACCCAAATTTATCCATGCAGTAATCCCTCTTTCCTAGGCCTGCTGGCTGCAGGTTGTCTTTATTGCCTTAATATGCAGTCTGGAGTAAGTAAATTAGAAAAAAGAGCCAGGAAGAAGGGTTTAAGTTTATACTTACAAGGCAACAAAGTCCTCAAGAAAGCACAGCCTAAAAAAGAATTTCATTTAGGCTCTTCGCTACTTATCTGTTTTTACAAAATAAAAGCATATTTGATGAATACCTTTTAACTAAGTATTTAAAAATTCTGCACCAAGATGGATAAAGGTGTAATTTCCGGCATTTAGGACAGAAGTGTACCTAACTGCTGTGAGAAAAATAGAACATTTGAGTTCAGCACAAGTCTAAATCCTAAATTTTTATTTAAAATTCTTTCTATAAAAATAAAGTCTATTTGTTCAGGAATTAAAAA
>VYZQ01035698.1:21850-35823 GCA_013400655.1 Mystacornis crossleyi | reverse complement strand
TGTTTTGTAAACTATCTTTTGCAGGTGTTACTTGTCACATTTCATTAGCTGACCAATGGTTATGAGAGGCGTCCGTCTAACGGACCTGTGACACCTCTACTTTGTTAGATAGCACATATAAGGGTCTCGGGGGTTCCCCAATGAAGTCCTTCCATCTTTACCTTCATCTCTGCCTGCCTGAACTATGTTGCTGTATGCCCGTCCCTGAACACTGCCGCAACAACCCAATGCCCCATCCAACTGGCCTTAGGCATTTCCAGGGATGGAGCATCCACAACTTCTCTGGGCATCCTGTTCCAGTGCCTCACCACCCTCACAGGGAAGAATTTCTTCCTAATATGTAATTTAAACCACCTACTCTCAGTTCAAAGCCACTCCTTCTGGTCCTGTCACTACATGCCCCTGTCAAAAGTTGCTCTCCATCTTTCTTATAAGCCATCTTTAAATCCTGAGTAATGAGGTCTCCCCAGAACTGTCTCTTCTCCAACTCTCTCAGCCTGTCTTCATAGGAGAGCTGCTCCAGCAATCTCTCCAGATTAAGGAGAGATTTTTCAGTCCTACCTTCTAAGGGGCATTTGTGGGCAAGCTGTACTGAGGATTAGGACTTATTTCCCAGTAGGTTTTGTGGTTTGTTTGGGTTATTTTGGTGAGAGAACAGGTCATGTTTTGCTCTTATTTCTTGCATGTGCATATAAGCCTAAAGTAATCACCTGGCGTGTGTTTTTTTGTTTCTTCTCTCCAGATGGGGATTATTTAATATATATGTATTTTACTGACATCACCCAATATGCATTAGCATACTATAGAAATGAAACAGCAACACTCAAAAATCTGATAATGACAGAGGAAGGCATGCAGAAGGTCCTTCCCTTAACGATAATGGCATGAAACTGCCTGGTTTGGAAGGTTTGTATCTTTGTTGTCATAGCATCTAAACACCTCATTTTGATTGCACCTTCATTTCCCATGATGTTTATTTCATGAGGCACCAAGAATACTTACTTAACATGTCAAAACACTGCAGTGTACCTAGAACTGTATTAAAAACCAAAATCTACGGTTACAAAGTGGTACATAAAGACAGCAGAAGTGCTTGAGGATATTACCAGGGCCACATATCAGCAAGAAATTTGTTAACTAAAATCCTCAGCTGCTGAGTACTTCAAATTGTTTACTCTCAATCTCACATGAGGCAGATAAAGTGGCAATTAATTTAGCTTAATTTTGAGCTTTGTTTCATTTGGAAAAGAGAAGGCTTAAGGGGTGACCTAATTGCAGCCTTCCAGTAGCTGAAAGGAGTCTAAAAAAACGGAGAGGGACTTTTCTTAAGAGCATGTAGTGACAGGAAAAAGGTGGAGTGGCTTGAAACTGAAAGAGAGTAGGTTTAGATTTGATATTTGGAAAAGGCTCTTTAGAGTGTGGTGAGGCACTGGAACAGGTTGTCCAGAGAAGTTGTGGATGCCCCATCCCTGGAAGTGTTTAAGGACAGATGGGATCAAGCTCTGAGCTTTGGTCTAGAGGAAGGTGTCCCTGTCCATGGCAGGGGGGGTGGAACTGGATGATCTTTAATGTACCTTCCAACCATAACCATTCTGATTCTATGATACAGTGTCAAGTGCCTGAAAGGTTTCAGTATCATATCACAAAGACACCTGCACATTTTCTGTATTTTCTTTCAACATCTCTCCAGATTAGAAAGATCCCAGCTGTGATTTGGCTAAGGTCAAATACCTTTTGCCAGTATATTCCTGGGTGAGATTCAGGTATTAGCTCAGACCTGAGACAATTCCCCCTAGGAAATCTGGAAGCAGCCACTCTGTTTTCATAGAACTGTTGAGGTGGAAAGGGACCTCTTGACATCTTCCAGTTCCACCACCTGACTCAGAGCAGGGACAGTTCAAAAAGTTGGTCAGGCCTGTGCCCAGACATGTTCTGAGCTTCTCTAAAGAAGGTCCCATAATCTGCCTGTGCAACCTGTTCCACTGTTCGACTAAACTCACTGTAAAAGCTTATTTCCTAAATGTGTACAGAATTTCCTACTGCAATTTGTCCTTATTGCGGCAGGTCCTGCCACTGGGCACACCGCGGAGAAGAGTCTGCTTCTTTTACCTTTACTTTCTGATATCCCCCCAAGCCTTCTCTTTTTTAAGATGAAAAGTCTCAGCTATCCTGAATGTAAGATGCACCCACCCCTCCATCGTCTTCGTGACCCTTTGCTGGACTTGTTCCAGTATTTTCATGTCTATTACACTGGTGAGCCAAGGACTACACCCACCACTCCACATGTAGCCTCACCTGTGCTGAGTACAGAGGAAGGATCACCTGCTCTGACCTGCTGGCAATGCTTTCCCTAAAGCAGAGCAGTTTGGGAAGATCATAGAGTTTAGGTTATAGCTGTGGTCAAGACCACACTAACTGGTTTGAGAAAGAGAACGTGGATCTGGAACTGTTTAACTTACTATGCTATGTTTAACTTACTATATTTATTATACTACAGTCCACTTCCAAAACTGTACTGAAGTAGTAGGGAGTTATTAAAGGTTAGAAACAATTCCCACAAATGTGGGAATTCACAGGAATGGCAAGGGTTTCAGCAGTTCTACAAAGTACATCCCTTTGCATGACAAAAACATTAAAAGAAAAACTTTTTTTCAAAAAGTGAAGGTGTGTGGAAGACACTAATGTTCAGTACTATTTATCTTTTCTGTAGACAAGCTGTTTGAATACTATTTAAAGGTGCTGTACACATATTGAATTTTAGCAGCCTCTCAAAACTAAATGTAAGAAGTCTATGTCTGTTTTAGTGTGATAAGGGGTTGTCAATGATTTGGTAAACAGCCCTGCTTTGGCAAAAAAAAAAAATCTTTATTCAACATGTTATACCTCACCTTGTTATCTCACGTCTTAATCAGTGCAGTAATCACTTCACATACTGCACAGCCAAGTCCATGTAAGAATCAAGTATATTAAATTATCCTTAATCTTTAGAGTAAAACTGTTTGGTATGAGTTCACAAACTTTACTTCTCGTTCCTACCAGTTATACATTATTTTTTTCCCCTCAACAAGAACAGAAGCTCTCAAGAACCTTAGATTTAAAATATGCTGCAATTTGCAGTTCCAGAGTTTCTAAGATACATTATAGATCTAAAGTATTGAGAAACTCATCTGGCACAAACAAAATCAACTAAAATTA
The DNA here is from genome assembly GCA_013400655.1 of Mystacornis crossleyi. Taxonomy (NCBI): domain Eukaryota; kingdom Metazoa; phylum Chordata; class Aves; order Passeriformes; family Timaliidae; genus Mystacornis; species Mystacornis crossleyi. Next base: position 32,628 of record VYZQ01035698.1, on the reverse strand, counting down.
AAACTGAGACACATCTAAGGACATAACAAAGGAATTGGAGAACAAGATTTCAATATGCAACTAAGAACACAGTTTTCCTAACCACTATATGATTTTTTCTGTATTGGTAAGAAAGTCAGTATTTTTTAAATCTGCTTTGCCTAAGGCAGGAGTTGGGAATATACCTACCTTCCACACAATCAGTTTAAGGTCTATAACAAAAAACTGGGCATTCATCTCTAAAAGGCAGATCTAAAAAACTGAGGCTTTGAGTGTATAAGAAGCCTGATGGCAGGAGGACTTGGTGGGTCTAAGGATGACCCACAAAAAAATTTCCTTCATATTAAGAAAAAGCCCAAACCCAAGAATGTGAATGTTCTGAGACCCAGGAACATAAAAACCTGAGTCCTGGTTGGACATTAGATACTTCTTCCACTTGAAATCCAGAGCCACCATCTACCAACACATATTTAAAAGACAAGACCACTCTTTCTAATAACTAAGGTTAGTAGTGAAGGTTTTCACAAAGGTTCATTTGATCCTGAGGAGGTTAAGGCTTTCTCTACAGATAGCAATCAGAAATGAGCTGTACCTGAAGGGTAATAGAGCAGAGAAACCCACCGCAGCAACTCTGCACATATGGAGAAGACTCTCTTTCTACATTAACTACAGAGGCAGCCCAGCAAGACCATCCATACTAGATGGGAGTAGTCAGTAAGGACAGAAGCAAATATTAACATGGTATCAATCCTGAACAGGCAGTAGTAAGAGCACTGGCCGGACCATGATGACATGTCATCTCCAAGGCAAGGTCATTTATTAATTAAGAATATCCATACGTTGGTGAGTCTGAGTAGTCTTTATGAGTAAGCTTTTTTCATGTGATGCCTTGAGTGGCTACCTAGGAACAGAGACTAGACAGGAGTAAGAGACTAAAAGTAGGTATTTATTTGAAAGGTCTTCAAAGGTATACCCTGGGGAGCCAGAGGCTACTTCCAAAATGGACTCCAGGATGGACAAGTCATGAGTTCTTCACACTTTTATAGGTTTGGTCCATTTGCATATCTGCATAAATTTGCCAATTAAAAATTTAGCTAATGATGTAATTTCTTTAATTTCTCCACCTCTCTAGCAGCCCTAGTTTACACTTTTTGGGCCTAGGACAATCTGAGTGTCCTTGAATAGCAACCTCGGAGAGGCTCTGTTGTGTCTATCTGGCCTAAAAGAGCAGCAGCTAACAAGCTACAAGAAACTTGAGAGTTACACACTAGGCAATACAGGATTTGAAAAATATAAAAGTTAAAACTTAAGGCATGACAGACTTTTAGTCACAGCATTTACCCAGGATGCAAGAGACTCGGTTCTAGGCATCTGTAATCTAAAGGGATTCAAGTCTGTTATCTCCTGCACCAAGCAGTCACATTAGAAGATCACCAAGTAAAAGAAACACAAGAGGGTCACAATCCAGTCCTCTTACTGTCAGCTGGATACATTCAGTTCCAGAGTCAGTTACTGGTTCCACCCCTCCTGCTTTAGCTATATAGACCTCAACGCATCCAAAAGCATATGGAAAATGGTAAAGCTATGACAGACTTGGTGATCAGCTGCACATCCAAGGCTAGTGAATGCAAGGAGATTAATGACCATATGATTGAAAGTTTTCTTCATGTGTTCATAGGGGTCATATGCCCAGAGCACAGCAGATTGGACCTAGTGGCTATGGCTTACTGAAGTATACTGGCAAATCACAACTAAAATTGCAATTTTACCTGCGTAAAATAGATTTTAAGAGCTCTGTGAAAAGGAGGAAAATAAGAGTTACTAGCACCATCTTCTTTTCAGATCTACTATTCAATCTGAAAAGCTAATTGCTAAACCTTTCCCATATACTACGCTTTTATTACTGCACATTGCCTTTGAACTCTTGGGCAAAATAAAAAAAAGCTTTTTCTATGCACACAAGGTAAATTCTAAACCTCTCCTCTGCAGAATACCAGATGATCTATCTTATGAAAGTAATAGGAACTTTTCCAGAACACATCTGCCATTCATAATGTAAAACTAAAGGAAGCAAAAAGATCAATACAGGCCTCATAGATCTGCTGTACGTATGACGCTGGGTGGGAGCTTTGCCCAAAGCCCACTGTGTCCCACTGCAGGCGCCCTGGTGCCCCGTGCAGCTCAATGGACAGCGCAGTGTCCCTTCAGGGTGCCAAGCTGGCACCCGATGGCAGCGCGCGTCCGCAGGAGCACAGAAGCAGGAGAGATCCTTCGTGTGGGTCTCAGCAGGCTTTACTGCCAAGGGTTCCACAGACAAAAGACCAGGATCGCAGGGCTTGCAGGGGTTTTTCTGAACAGGGGCAGGGCTGGCTCACAAACCAATGGGATAGGGGCACACGGACGGACTCCGGGAGAATTGACAATGGAACAGCCAACAGGGAGGGTGCAGAGGAGGGATCGAGGGCCAGGCACCAATGGCACACCGAGTAAGGGAGAACTTTCCAGAGGGAAGGGAGTGCCATGGAGGGATTGACAGGGTCTCTCCGCCCAAGCGGCGGGAGAGAGGGAGGAGATGGATAAGGAATCTCCGCCTAGTAGGCGGGGAGAGGGGCATGACCACCCGAAGGGGAGGAACATAATTCAGGGGAATAGTAACCGTGAAAACTTGGGGCACAGAGTGACAACTTACACTCACAGAAGCGCTTACAGAGAACTCAAAGGGCGTAACTTGAATTCACCTGAAAAAACTTTCTATAAATCATTCCCCAGCTTGCTCCCAAGCTGGGGTACAACATACATATAAAAAGATTATCCCATCCTCAGTCACACAACTTGTCAATGGGCCTGGTTGTATTATTCAGCAACTACAAGAACTATGCAATTCTTTCAACAGTAAGAATGTGAAACATAAGAATAGACTGTAAAATTTTCCTGGCATATTAGAGCTTCAAAGCTCCATATAAGCCTCCTGTGTCCTAGGTAAAATATAATTTCCATCTACAAGCTTGGGGTTCTGCAGTGTGGAAGAGTTAAGTTTCCCAAGACCAAGGGTAAGCCAGCATGAAAGCTTTTACTGCCCAATGCCTAGTAGAGCAGACAGCATGAGATCTGTAGCACAATGTTTCTGAACACAGGACAGGTGAGGCACTTAAATTCACTTAGGGCATGGAGTCATTAATACATTTTTCTTATATGAAACTGAACAAATAGGAGGAAGACTCCTTTCCACATTAACAGTGATCAAGAACTATAAATAATGGGATCATCTCTTAGTAGAGCACACATAGAGCCTTTCCACAGACAGCAAAGCAAGAGCAAGAACCACAAGTTATAGAAAATGTGCTTCAATTTAATTTCACCACATCATAAAGGACTTCTCAAAATGCAAACTGTCAACTTTGAGATAACATGTTTGAATGATCCTTCTATACCCTGTTTACTTATTTGTATTTCACAATCCCAGCAGTGAAGATTAGTCAACTGCAACAGTGCTTTGGGAAAAAATGACAGGTATGATGAACAATCAGTCACAAAAAGAAGCTGACCATAGTCATCTGTATTCACACAAGCTCTGCTGTGTTTCTTATTCATTAATAAACAAAAAAAATTCAGAAATTTGCTCTTTTTTTTTTCCTCCCTTTCTTCTTCCCTCTATATGCATTTTTTTTGAACCATTATTGACTACTGCAAGTCTAAGGGAAATGACTTGCAGTATAAGCATCTGTGCACCCAGCCTGCTTATGCTGCACGGGGTAGAGACAGCAAATTTTCCTCACCGAAGATTTCCTGCCAAATTGAAAGGCCTCAAAAATGTCTCCATGAAGGGGAATGAGGCCATCATCAGATTTCCTAATCAGATATTTCTATGAAGTATATCGGAATGTGTGCCCCACCCCATTTGCCTATCCCAAATGCATGTAGCAAAAAGAGAAAGGGTTTAGTAGGGTGTGAAGATGATACTATGAAACATGCACTTCATTGATCATAGCACTGTTTATAGACATGGAAATCAAGAACAAAGCAGTAAGTGGTGTCTGGACATCATGTAATGTAATTTTAAATCAGCTGGCACAAAATGTAATGAAAGTTCTTTTATATAGTGAAACATAGCATGATTGCTTAGTTATATGTATCTGGTACAACATAAAAATTGAACTGGTAGAATTTCAAGCCTAATTAAAAGACTAAAAGTTGCCTTATAAAAAAATAAGACTAATTTAACAGTTCTAGACAAGACAAAGGTTTGTTGATTTGAGGATATTTTAACAGAAATATCTATACAGTAAAAATAAAGCATGATAGCAATCATGAAATTCTGTCAAGTTTAACACTGAGAAACTCTTACTAAATAGGGCATTTGGCATTGAAATGAAATTTTTATGAAATAATTGTAGTAAGATAAGAAAGAGATACAAGTCTCAAACCCATCCCATCTTAGTATTTCACATAATCTCTGTTTCTTCTCAAGATACTGCACTTTATGTGGGTAATGAAATTCATAAATTAGTCCTTTAGATGACATGTTCATCTTCTGTTTAGTCTATCCTTAATATTAATCTATTCACTTTGTATCTCATACCACTAAAATATTTCAGTTTTAGTTCCTCCATTTAATGCATTCTAGTCAGGAAACTCTTTTATCAATATATTACTGACTTTGTTTCTAATGAACTCTTGTTTCACATTAAACCTAGTTCAGTATCAGAGTCAGCTCTATCACAGAAACTGATACCGCTTCTCTAGCTCCCCTTATACAATTGATTTCAAATATACTGTTTTGTACTCTGAAAGACAAACTGTTCAACGTCTCTAGAAGGAATTAAATTCTTTATCTTTCACTACAGCTTTTGCCTTGTAATCTTCTGAAAGGTCATTTTGCACAAAATCTGGAAAAATGTTTTTAGGTAATCCCAAAAAGGTGTCTGACAATAATCAACATAGAAAATTTCAGGGGTTTTGTTAAATTATTACCACTTAACTCTTTTATTTAAAAGGGCTTGCGTTTTTTTTCTTTTTAAACAGCAAGATATAAAATTAATTTCAGTACTTAATCTCTTCAAAGTGGTTAATAGTAAATATTCCATCACTCTCTACTGTCTCACCAATACTCTCTGATGCCCTTGTGTTCAAACAGAATTCCCTATTGTCCACTCTTATAAGAATTCAAACCATCAACCTTGAAAAGATGTTGTAAATATTCAGTCAAATATTTCAAGGTTTTTAGGCTGTATCACAAGCTTTTTATTCAATGTCAAGTTGGAAGGAATTTCTACATTGTCCTATTGTTGTATAGGGTTTTTCTTACTTGATGGTAGAATTCTTAAACTCAGGAGGATTTTTTTATGCTTACAACCCAGCATTTTTCCTTATTAATATTTTTACTACTTGGAGTTTACTTCTTTATGAGTTCCCTATTGTGCTGACCTTCACATTGTTACTCAAGTTCCATATACCTAAAACTTTCCAGCTGAATATGATCAATGTACCAAGGGCATCCAAGTTAATCCACGACCAAAATTAAGTAAATACATAAAAATCTGAAGTCTGGAGACACAGAGAAAGGAAATAGTAACGATATCTGTATCTGATATCTGAGCAAGCAGAGACAGTCCAGCAGTGACTGTGTGAGCTCCTTCCTCCATATCTTCTAGATAATTATGAAAACACGTTCTGATGAATACAGTCTCTTACAGTGGCATTCAGCTGGCTACTGTTTAGTGGAAGCTGTCAATTTAATGATGCTACATGGTGGGATGTTTGTGAAGATGACTGTTCTTACAGATATAAATAAATACACTCAGCGTTGCTTTGAAGCTCACTGTACAGAGATTAAATCTCCTGGAAATACTCATTCTGCAAAGGCAACCACTTACCTTGTTCACAAAAAAGAAAATAAAAAAATAAATAGAAAACTAATTTTGTTCTCCTTTATAAAATTTTTATGCAACTTACCTAACAGTGAAATTGTGGGACTTCATTTAAAATAACTGAATCAGAATAGTACAGGATTAAAATCTATGAGGCATGAAAGCATTCTTCACTTTCATCTGACTCCTAGAACCTGAAGCACAGAATGATTTCAGATGACAGACTTTCAAGTGAACATGAGAGGAGAATGAAACATTGCCTGAAGAAAAGTATAAATCTTCTTTGTAAGAAAGTTCATCCAATGCTATGCTTAATATAAATCAATTAGTAACAGGAAAAAAAAAAAGAAGAATCATATATAGTATGTGATTTGATTATATAGGGTAGTTCCTAATTGTAATCCTAAAGAAGAAACTAGTAAAAATTCACTATTTTTTGGCAGTAGAATAGCCAGTCATAACTCTGAAATGAAAATAAAATTAATTACTTAGTTGTCTTATATCATAACCAAGCTAAAAACATAATGATTTTGGTTTGCTTGGTATTTTTTAAAAAAGGCATCAGAGTGGGACCAAGATTAGTTTTTAGGTAACTACCAATATGACTTTCAGCATAGAGTTAGGAACTGCCAGCACATTCTAGCTTTCATCGCTTTCCTGTTTCAGGTACCTCTTACTTATGAATCACTAATGATCTAAGCAAATCCTGTAGCAGATCTGACCTACCAGTGCACAGAGACAGGAGAATTTATTTGGCCAAAACCATCTTTTACTTTTTCTTATAGAAAAATTTAAGGTTAGGCTTTAAGATCTATATTGCAATTTAGCAGTCTCTGCCCTAGAGAATGTCATATGCAGAAGAAACAGCTCATTTCTACTGTGCCTTTGGTCTTGACATAATATCCCAAACAATCTACAAAGTCAGTGATTTGGTATACAACTAATAAAGTATGAGATAACTTGTACGTACAGCAGATATACTAATTTAATTAAGTTTGTATTAGCAGCAGGTGTGTAAAGTGTAGATCACTGCATACTTCATACAGAGCATTTGTTTGAAGAATAAATGTCCTATCAGTATCAGGTATTTTGATCACCGTTATCATTAATGGTGATTAGCAAATCACTGTTTGCTACATAGTGAGATGCCCTGACACTGCAAAAGTCTCCTACGAAACAACAGTCCTCAGCAAACCATCCACCTGAACCAGGGCTAACAGGAGCCCTAAGAGCATTAACAACCCCAGTGTCTGCTCGCAGGCTGGATCTCACCAGCAAGACAAGTGTTATGTGTGCAACAGTGGTATCACCTCTGACCGTGGTGCTGAGCCCCAGCTACTTTTCCTGTTTCTTCTGTCCAGCTATGGTACCATCCATTTTTAAACTCATTTCATGATTGGCACCAGACTGTTAAGTTAAACAGTCTGGTAAAATTAATGTGTTTATTTGCCATGATCCAAAGCCTGTTGATAGTGCAGAGAATACATCTCTGGGTTTTGATGGGCTTGGTGTTTGCTTCCTATTACTATGAAGCAGAAATATTTTGGATATTAGAAGACTTGTTATTATTGAAGTGTATTAAAAAACATGAATTTCACACCTCAAGATTAGAGAGAATAAATGGCCAAGTCTTTCAAACTAAAGAAGAAATATGTCTTAGTCAAACCACAGCAGCCATGTTAACAGAACTCATGGAAGATGGCTCATCAGTGGAGCACCTATCAAACAGACTCAGGACTATCTCCCTTGAGTTGTCAGTCATGGCTTTATGCTCAGACAGAACGGATCTGGGATCTGGGATGTGTGAACAGAGCACTGCGAGCAATGATGGGTACTGCAATTGCTCTAAGGTGTCCCCGGCGATACCAGAGCATGGCTTACTCCTTCTAATGGGTGGCTTTAATGTTAAATCAGAAGTGACAGGTGGAAAGAACAGTAGGAAAACACAATCACAGAAACTAAGCACTAATTGTGCTGAGTTTCCAGTTTTGCTTTGGCAATTTTTTGCCTTCAAAATAAGACATGCGAAAACCCCAGAGACTTGCCAGATAGCAAGAACAGATAGAACAGCAAAACAGCCCAGGCATCTCTCTACTAATGCAAGACTCAGATCATTTGCCTAAAATGTAAGCACATACTAGGACATACATATCAGTAGCAGCCACAGTAATCTCATTACCATGGAACCCTTCAAGCAAAACCTAGAAAATTAAAAGACCAGATCTAAGGCATTGTCAAAAGCAGTGAAGGCTGGTGTGAAGAGCAGTGTACAGCAATCAGCAATGACTTCAGCTGCCACACTTATGGCTGCATATCCACAGAGATATGCAAAACCAAAGGGATAAGCAAAGAAATATGGCACCTCATAAATGAAAATTCTGTAAAACGAAAATCTTGAATTGGAACACCACTGGAATACTAGAATGGCAAAAATAAAAGAACAAAAAGACTAAACATATTCTTCAAAATTCCATCTAAAGATGTCTATTTGCTCAAGGCCTTTTATAGAAATATGAAGTACTCTGCAGTGATCTACAACAACACCTCAGGTTGGTAAAATAAATTCTTAACTGATGCTTGGTGTTGCCATAAGTGGGATAGTACCACTGTCGCAGCATAAAATCTGTGGAGCAGGCACTATTCAGAATCAGTTGCTCCAAGAAAACCACATGTCAAGAACAAAGCAAAAGAACAAGTAACCATAGGAATTTATCTGTCTCAACAGAAATGTTTAAGATGAAAGGAAGTGCTCAATAGGAAGTGACATTTTGGACAGGAGAAGCTGAAAGCAAAGATACACAAAATATCTGCTCTTTTTTTTAACATAAACTTTAAATCTCAAACATGTCACTGAAAAGAAACAGTTATGAGAGATGGAGATCTATCATTAGAGATTAAATCAACATCTAAAATCCACTACAAATTGCTATGAGAAGATCTGGGTGCTGGATAGAAAGGCTTAGTCCTCCAATAAAGAAAAATAAGTAATTATCAACCAGAAGGTTTTTTGCATCAGAAAGTGAGACTGGATTTGAGGCATATCTATTGGATCTTGATACAAGAGCCCCCGACGTGGACCTGGTAAATAGAAATCAGCTAAGAGGAAGTGTTACAAAGACAAGAGAAACCTTAGGCAAGACATTAGCAGTGAATGCCCAGCACAACAGTGAATCTCTGCTCTAATGAGAAGGCAGGAACAGTAGCAAAAGGCCCAGAAGAACAGGAGGAACCCATGTACCAGTTCTGGCACTGGGCAGCCTTAGCACAGCAAGAGATTACCTGCCACCCTTCAGGTAACCATCTTCATGCCTGCCATGGTTTAGATAAAATGAAACAGTATTGAAAAACAACTGTCATGTGTTTTTGGCTCAAATTTGTGGTAAAAGACAACATTTCATAGACCTTTTATTTTTTTCTGTTTAGCTCTTATATGAAATACAACATGACATGTTCAATCAGAGTGCTTCCATCAGGTCAGAGCATTCTTCATTACAAGCACTGGCATTACTTGATGTTCTTTTCTCTAACCCAGTGTAATTGTCACAGTCTGAAAGCTGTCACGCAAAATGTTTCAGACAAATGTGTTTGTAAACAAAAGACTTGATGGTTCACTATTATTCAGACCACTGGTGTGCTATAAAAATTTTTCAAACATGAAAATAAACAATTGTAGAGGTAACTGATAAATTAGGTCAAAATCTCACCCCGACTACTCAGCTACTGGGCGCAGCAGAGTAGCCTCAGACTAATCAGTACACAGTCATCCCAGACATAGCTCTGAGACAGTGGGTGCTATTAATCTCTTTTCTTTGAGGGGGAACAGCGTCTAATCACTCTTCCACTCCACTACAGTCTGTGACTCTATTTGCATTTTGCATATTATGTGACTATGTGCATTTGCATGCTCTGATGGTGTCTTTAGTCATTCAGATTAGATTATTAATTAAGTAAACATACTTTTTCATTTTAAACTTAAGTCAATTGTGAGCTGGTATTTTTTAACAAAATCTAGGATATGTAGATCTTCCTTCATAGTGTTATCCACTACCAGTTCCATTTGAGAAGACAGTCCAGAAAAGGAAATTAAAACCAAAGAAAGAAAAATGTGTATTTGCTCATTTCCTTACTTTTCATCATGTAATTTACTACTGTAAAATTGCCGTAAGTTACATAAAATCGGGTAGTCAATAATGTCTTTAAAATATAAATCCAGAGCTACTCATCAGTAGAATATCAAAGATCTGAATTGACGCTATTTAAAAAGAAAACTGTCCTGCTGTCCTGTCTATCCACTATTGCAAAGATTACATTTTTCCCAGCCCAGTAACTCTTAGATGCACTCAATACATGATAGAGCAGCATGTCCATTTTACAGCATACATAGAAGGTGGCAAGAATTTAAAGTACTGTCTGCAGCCAAACATTTTTTGTGTGTGTTCAAAAGCATTTTATGCCAACTCTTTGCAGAAACAGACTGCCTTGTACTGCCCTATCAACGCCATGCCCTCAAAAGCTTTTGTTCCCTTCCTATATGTCCTGTCAACTCATTAGGTGGAATAACCTCTCCTAGATTTTTAGCTCTAACAAAGTCATTTTTTTTCCTTAACATCTCTACTTAAAGAAAAAAATGTAAACCATAAACTGTTGTACCATGTCAGTAAAAAAAAAAAAAAAAGAAGAAAAAAGAAAAAAGAAAAATGGCATTGTGTCAAAGTTTTAATTCTTGGCAGTCAGTTATATAAACTCTGAAATTCTACCAGACTGTTAGTATTTTAAGTCTCTCTATTGGTCAATAGAAGTTATTTCCCTTCTTATATTCATCTTTACTTAGGGCTATGACATAATACATTCTTCACTTAAGGTGTTTTTATATTAAGACTCTTGTGGGAGCGTAATGGAATACTGAAACTGTAAAAGATGTTTTGATTTCAA
>VYZQ01035698.1:4469-18271 GCA_013400655.1 Mystacornis crossleyi | reverse complement strand
GGGGGGGGGTTTAATTTTAATTAAACTTCTGAAGAATATATTAATTGCTGAGTTTACAAAGATGATACCATGTTTAATTTCAAATATCTTGTATTTTCTCCTCTGAAGGGAATTGCAAGGCAAAGAAACAAAGTACTATAATAATTTTTGAGATACATGTGACCAGAATATTGGCAATAAAAATAGTTGTGAGGTACTCTTGAAATGTCCAGGTACGAAGCTCTATCTCTGATTAGTTTTCATTCCATGGCAGTTGCTCACTACATGCAGTCTTACAAGATTTCTAGTACAGAAACACAGGCTAGACAAAGATGTTGAGAAAAGAGCAATTGTTCTTTATTGATCAATTATTTCATTGTTCAACAAAACACAGTTGAAAAACAAGATTAACGAGAAAAAATGTAGTGCTGCTACTTCAATCATTACTCAGTCTGATTATTAGCTAACTGAAATAATAAAACCCTAGCACGTTCAGCAACACTGTAAGGTGGCAATACTAATTTTATGATAAAAATGGATGGTGATCGTGCAAAACATTGAATATATTGCTTTTTAAAGAACTTTTGTCTTTATAACCATATAATCAATACTGATTTGAAGGTCTTTGCAGCACAGTAGACTTGAACCAGTTTGAATACTGCACATTTCAGTTGTAGGTCAAAAATTTAGGCCATCTGCAAAGCTGAAAGTATCTTCACTAACAACAAATGCTGTGAAACTAGGTCGAGATCCTGAAACATACCGAACTACACAGGGGGCAACAGACATAATACCTTTTTTAGACCAACTGGCAATCAGAAAATAGACCTAATGCCTTTAAGCACAGAATCCTTTCTCCAGGTACAATACACATCTTCATTTCATTCATTCATTTCATTTCATTCATGCTTACATGTCCATACCAAAAATAAATTTCGGAGCTGAGTTTAACCTCTGAGAACCTTGGTATCAAAGGGCTTCAAGAGACAAGATGCTGTCTTGTGGCACATTGTTGCATGAGTCAGTCTACTATCCCACTCGAGAGAAAGAGGATAGCTGCCTCTATGCAGCTCTAATCTAATGCAAGTCTAATCATTTAAGGAAATTAACTCCTAGTTCTTCCTTAGACACTTAGATCTTATCACTTGCTCCCAAAGAGTTTACATTTAGTAATTTTGTCCTGGTTTGGGGGGCTGCATAGCTGATTTGCTTGTCTAAATCAAGCCCAGAACAACCATGGGGTGCCTGAATGGAATCATGGCTGAGGTTGGAAAGGACCTCTGGAGGTCATCTGGTCCAAACTCCCTGCTCAAGCAGGGCCACACAGAACCAGTTGTCGAGGACCACATCCACACGGCTTTTGACTGTCTCCAAGCAGGAAGACCCCACAGCCTCTTCAGAACACCCATGCCTTCACAATAAAAGTATGAGTGTAAACTGCTGCATTATGATGCTCTTAATAAATAAGGTAGAATTTTCCAGAGCAGTTTATTGACAGCATTTTTAAAACATATTAGTCAGACCAGCCAAGTCTGACAGCCAAGAGAACAGCCAAGGAATGCATCTTAAGAGAAATGTGTAACTGTAAACAAAAGCAAATCAATACAAGTGTTTAGACTAGCTCTCCACTATGCAAAGAATTTTAAAAAAGCCAAAAAAACCCCACATTTATGAGACACTACTTCTCCTTTTGGGTGCTAGCCATTCTAGTTGTTAGTTAGAGACCATGTTCTCAACAAGGCAACTTTTGCTTGTTCACAAAAAAACCCTAATCACATTTATCAATAGATGGTGAAAAGCAAAGAAAACAAGTTAAATTTGCAAAGTACACTTAAGAACTCAGATACTACTATAATTTAACTTTTTTTTATCCTTCTCATAACAGCAACTGAAAAGCAGGCTCTCATGTAATTTCTGATATTATATTTTATTTCTCTTGACAGCAAAAGATCCTGATCTGATCCATTTGCAATTTATTTCAATGCTTCATGTAACATTTTTTCTTAACAAGGAAGTTAATTTGCCACAGCTGTATGCTGACTAGTTTGGACAACTCAGAATTAATAGAAACTGCATTGTGAACATCTTGAAAAAAATCTCTGTAAATATTTTTTCACTTTGTTTTTTAAATTGAAGGATATTCTTTTTGAAGAAGTGTTGCATGCATCTTTGAGGCAAAATCACTGCTATACAAGATAAGTAGGTGTTTTCTTAGCAATCAAAGCAGGTAATATCTCCAGTGGACATGAAACAATGTTCTGACACTTGGAGAGGCACATACACACACAAGAACATGAATACAGCCAATAGCTCCCCTAATGCAATGATTCCCTTTTCAGCAAGTCCCCAGGTGGCTCTGAGAGAAAGCACAACAAACCAGCCCACTCATTTGGCTCTGTTAGGCATCCTGCAGTAACAGGAAAATCCCAAACTAACTGGGACAGGCAGGCCCCACTACCACAGAATGGGATGGAGCTTGATAAAGTGGTTTTAGAAATATGACAAAAGACACCAGATAAACAGGTTCTCTTTAGAAACAAACAAAAAAAAAAAATAGAAACTAGAAAACAAACCAGGAAGGAGTGGTGTCAATGTCCGCTGTAACAAAAGCATCCCCAAGTTTCATATGAGTTCCTCACTGCCAGGTAATAGCATGTACAGAAGAGGTTTCCTATCTATAAGCAGTTCCTAAAGAGCCTCTTCACTGCAAGTCTCAAAATAATCCATATATCTTCCACGGAAATGCATCCTTTTAAACCTGGATCTCCTAAAGCAGTGTGTGAAGGAACTGAATTTTTGTTAGGGTTCCCACAGCTCTCTTCAAACACAGCCCCACATCTCTATGAACAGCATGCCAAGCCCTGTTCTTCAGTCATACAACATTGACACATACACAGAACTACTCTGTACATTTTCACACTATAATACAGATATCTACAGAGCGAAGCTTCCTTTAATTTACTCTGAAATTTCCTGTAAATCACATTGTCAAGCTCCCCAAAATAACAGCTGAATAGCTTCAAAATTTTATGTCCTACTTTTTTGACCTGCACTGGCATCCCTTTAAGCTAAAAATTTCATTACTTAAGATGACTGCAGTCATTCTCAGGAGACGAAAAATGAGACTCATGTACATTCTCCCACATAGCTAGAATAACTTGGTGTTGCTTCCTTCCTTGTTAAGCTTTTTTCATTTAACTAATTCCCTGTGATAAAGGCATCACATAACAGAGTGGGAAACTTCATTTCACTTACTTCTCTTCTGTAGTACTCTTTGATTAAGATTTCTTTTGGCTACTTTAATTACTGTATTCTTTCCTTGATGCAGTACTCAGAAGACATATTAAAAAAAGTTTATATGTTGTTAAAAAAAAAAGTGCACAAGCCACATAACTGTGTTTTGTCGTATCCAGGAAGCTTCACATTTTTCTGTGTATACCATTTGGTTTAACAAATTTTTTTACTGTTTGCTTAATAAATAAATAATTCTTTATTCTCTGCTGAAATCTTATGAAAGGCAATGAGAACTACCACCTCTTATACATAGATGTCATTTTCTAGGAAGTCCAGTGAGATCCAGAAAATACAGTGGGGTTAGGGAACATAGCTGGGCACCAGTGTGACCAGTAACAGTCGGGACAGAGGGCCCTGGGCAGAGCCAGCATGGGTCTCCTGGCTCCTTGGGCAGGGCGGGAGGGGGCCAAGAAGGGCTATTAATTTTTCCTTTCTTAAGGATATGGTTTTAGGATGCTGGGGTTGCAAGCTGCTAAGACAGAGTGGCCATGAACTTCAAGAATATTTAAACACAACTAGCATACTCAGTCTTTCATTTGTGATAGTACATTTTTAACTATCAGCCTTTCACCACCTATTTAGCACACTTCCCTTTTTAAACAGAAGTGCGTACCAAAAAATAATTCCAAATCCCAAAAGATCCCTAACATCTATAAAATATATATGTTCCATAATTGCTCACTGGAATCTCTTAATTTACTTCTCATTCTCTCTGCCAAATGTCAGTAACAGAGCTCATACTGAGCTCCAAACCCCTCCTTTGGGAGGGAAGGAGATTCATGTCCCTTTTAGGCCTCAGCCATCAGGCCAATCCTAATCACAGCTAAACCTTGTTATCTGTGGCCTGGCTCACATTCTGAAAGTTTTTTTTTTCTCATTCAGCAAAATAATGGCAAGTCGTCTCACAGAATTATCCTAGATATAGCAATTATTTTAGGATGTAAAATTTATGAACATGCCAAATAAGCATATAAGAAACTTATAAGAATAAGCAGTTCTTGGGAATTTTGTGAACAATGCAAGTCTCAGGCCTCAATTCACAAGGAATTTCTGTGCTGTTATACCTAAGTTTTAAGCATCTGACTGGGAATTAAATCCTTAAACCCCATACTTAGTCATTTTGGCTCTTTATTTGGTGAGTGAAAAATCAGGCAAGTCTCAGCAATCCTCCTAATACCCAGGCACTTACAAAGACAGAGGCATGTCTGAAATCCTTCTCTCCCTTAGACTGGTCTTGTTTCTGCGTTAGGGATTCACAGCCTGGACCTGTTGTTGCATTTGGATGCCTTTGGATCTGTCTTTAGAGTAATACAGCCGCTTCATGCTTCTTAACACACAGAGGAGCCTCCTCCACAGCTTAAGGAAGAATAAGACAGATCTCTCATCTCTCGCAAAAGTGCTGCAGTCAACAAGCTGTGAGCTCTCATTATCCTCTGGCAAATTTCTGTCATCATGCAGCTCACAGTACAAAACTGATTGGGCCAGAAGGACACTAAAACTGAGGTTTGGTAGTGAGGGCTTGCAATTGCTTTCTGTGTTCTCACCACTTCTGAACAGCTTGTGGATTTAAGAGCCATTTGTCACCGAACATTCCTTTAATCAATACTAAAAAGCCTATAATGTATTAATGTCAACATCTTGATTGACTTCCAAACAGTTTAATGCAAATTTCTCTTACTGCCACAATAAATATCTTGCTGTGAGCAGGTAGAATTTTTTTCCTTCTGATATTTTAGAATTTCAGAGTACCACCACTAATCTGAGATCTTCATTAAGTCCTTTATATGACTTCTCACAGCAATCATTTAAAAGATACAAGTCAAAGCCTGGGCTGGAGCTCTGTGTCAAAAATGATACATTTTTATTTGCTCCTGAAATTTCAGGCTATCCATCTGCTTGAAAACTTGTG
This sequence comes from Mystacornis crossleyi, assembly GCA_013400655.1. Classification (NCBI taxonomy): domain Eukaryota; kingdom Metazoa; phylum Chordata; class Aves; order Passeriformes; family Timaliidae; genus Mystacornis; species Mystacornis crossleyi. Next base: position 13,089 of record VYZQ01035698.1, on the reverse strand, counting down.
TAATCTCTGTCATTGACTTCATCAAACATTGCTGAAAATGTGATCTTTACTTAAGATTTCATCACTGCCTTATATTTGAAGATTTAAATTTTTCAATAACTAATTTTCCACCTACAAAACATGACCTGCCACTATCAGAGTAACCTGAAAAGCTTATCTATTTCTGATGGTCTAAATACCACAAATACCTTTTTTCTTTAAATCTTCACAGAAATACAGTAGTGTCCTTTTTAGCATTCCATGAGGAAAGAGTATGAAAACAGGGTTTCTTCACGATTCATGCATTCATCTGATTGTTATAGAATCGTTTCAGAAATTAAGATCAGCTAAGAGACATTGGAACCAATATTTTAAAAGATTAAATAAAAATAATTCTGGAAAATCAGAAATTTACCCTGTAATTTCTAGGTATTGCCCCATAATTAAAACACTTAACAACCTATAAATTATCTCGAGTACCACATTTACCACGTATATCAATGATAGTTGTCAAGATGGCATTTCAATATACTTCTTAGTATATAATAATATTCCAAAATGGGAATCATTTACAACTACTCAAAGCAAATACAAGTACACCATAATTGCAGGAAAAATTCTAACACAGAAGATGGAAATAAAAGACTGAATCTAGACAACAGCAGATGGGAAAAGATTTATCTTTTCTACAGGTCTTCTCTTTTTCACAGAATGAGAAATTAATGGAATGCATCATACTTGAGCCTCATCCAGCTTTGCATCAAAAAGCCTAACAGTGTCACCACATCTCAGTTCTCTCACTGCAACAAAACCACTGAAAGCTGAACTGCAAATAGATGCAATTACCCTGGTGAAAGTGTCCAATTTTCTGTACCAGCTTTCATTCAAGATGAACAGAAGATTCACTCAGTCTCAACAAGCTACAAAGGAGGTCTGCAATATGACAGAAAACAACAGAAATGCATTCAGAAGCAGACAGTGATTTCTGTGGAGAAAGAAGTGTAAAAGCTTGCACACAACTAAAGAGAGTAAAGGTTACCAAAGACTTTTCAGAATATATTAAAAGAAACTTCAGTATGAACAAAAAAAGTAGAAGCCATATCCCAGTGGAACATAATACGTGTTTCTTTCAGTTCTTAATGAATATTAATAGAAAATAGGAATACAAGTCTTTGACATTAGAATATTTTCAGTGTTGAGACTTTGTTTGAAAGTAAAATTATTTATTCACTAAAGAGTTGATCCTGGACCCACTGACCTTACTGTTAAAATTACCTTGGTCTCCATGTAATCAACAAAAATTTTGGTCCTCAAACCACACTTAAGGATAAGTCATGAAACACAGGTTCGAGTATGTTTGAATTTCCCTGTTTAAAGCAGTCATCACTCTCCATCCCCAAGATTATGACCAGCTAATGCACAGTTTTTAATTCATTTCACCCTTCATGAGCTCCCCATCCCTCACTTGTTGGGTCTAGTTGGTACTATTTGACAGATCCTATAAAGAAGACGACAATCACATGAGGAAAGCTGAATAACAGACCAGAATGACCACACAGCCTCAGGTGTCTCTCAGTTCAGTCCACAAATGATAAAAGGGTCTGTCAGATGATATTTTGATGTGCTGAAAGAGGCATTGCACCAGAAGAACTGGAGCATGGAACAGACGCCTTCACTGAGTAGGACTGTCGTGGTTTGATGCTGGCCAAAACCCAGGCACCCACGAAAGCCTCTTGCTCACTCCCCTCTGCAACTAGACAGAGGGGAGCAAATACAACAAAAGGTTTATGAATTGAGATAAGGACTGGGAGAAAACACTTACCCACTACCATCAAGGGCAAACTAGGCTCAACTTAAGAGATATTAAGTGAATTTACTACTAACAAAATCAGAGCAGGGTAATGAGAAGTACAATAAGCCCTTAAAAACACCTCCCTCCTTCCCACTGACAGTGCAGGGAGACAGGGGATGGGGGTTTGGTCAGTTCATCATCCATGGTTTCTCTCACTGCTCAGGGAGAGGAGTTGTTCCCCTGCTGAATCGTGGGGTCCCTCCCACAGGAGACAGTTCTCTGTTAATTTCTCTGATGTGGCTCCATCTCACAACCAACAGTCCTCTCCAAACTGCTGTAGTGTGGGTCACTCTTCCACGGGGTGCAGTCCTCCAAGGACAGGCTGCTCCAGCCTGGGAGCAGGGCCCTTCTCTCTCCACAGGTCTCCCACGGGGTCACAGCCTCCTCCAGGCATCCACCCGCTCCGGCACGGGCACTTCCCCCTCGGGCTGCTGGGGGATCTCTGCATTCCCCGTGGACCCATGGGCTGCAGGGGCACAGCTGCCTCACCATGGCCTGAGCTCCAGCACCTGGAGCACCTCCTCCCCCTCCTTCTCCACTGACCTTGGTGTCTCCATTGTTGTTCTGCTGACATGTTCTCAGTCCTACCCTGGCCTACCCCTGGCTGCCACCAACTTTGTTTTGATTTCTTCCTTAGATACATTATCACAGAGGTGTTACCACCATTTCTAATTGGCCCAGCCTTGGCCAGCGGCACACCCACCCTCAGAGCCATCAGGGACTGGCTCTGCTGGACATGGTGGAACCTACTGGAAGCTTCTCACAGAAGCCACCTCTGTGCTCCCCACCCCCAACCATGAACCAGGCTGTGTCAAACCAACACAGACTGCTACTACTGAACAGGTAGAACATCCCCTACTCTAACTGGAAAGGGGAATATGGCCAAAAGAAGTGTGCAGGTGTGGAAGCTATTATCACATGGAACACACCAGCAAATAGGAAGCACAGAATCATAAGACCCATGGACAACTCCATCTCACTTTAGACAGCAAAAGGTTTTAATTTATTCTTGTGGAGCAATGAGATACTAGAAAGCTTAAACTACTCAAAGAGTCCATGGGAATTAAGACCTCAATCAGAAGAAATCAACAAAAAATAAATAAATTTTATTCTCTTTATGTTGTTTCCATGAAACACTGGTGACTTAAAAAAAAAAAGGGTTTTTTTCCCCCTTTTTCTTTGCATAAGCCTTGAATTGACCTTTCTCATTGACCTTTCATGCCACAATTTTCTCACCCAGCAACTTGGTCTTGCCTCTGTATTTACTTTAGATGGTTGTTTCCTCACACGTGTTAATTGGGCTGTAATAATAATAATAATAATAATAATAATAAAAAACTTGCACTGACTATATTATTTTCACAGTTAGGTGATTTCTGGGAAAGAAAACATATCTGACCATCTCATGCAGGGATTCATATACCTTTGTTGGTCTGACCCAATCTATAGAGTAATGCATACTTGCATATCTGTGAAAAAATCCATTAGCATTAGCAGAAAGTACATTAATGACTACTAAACAACAGAAAATGCCACTATTAAAATAGAAATCATATTAAATACAGTGGTAGAACAGAGGCACCTCATAGGAAATCTGTATACTCAATACTATATTATTCACCACTCCATGTGATTGAAATCACAGGTCATAGTTTGTAAAATTTAAATGGCTATTCAAATCATCACAAAAAGAAACATTTTGAACATGACATCCCTTTGCCCACAGTCAATCAACCATCCAAAACTATTTACAGCAGCTATACCTTCCTGAATTACATCAAGACAACACTATAAATCTAAACCACAAATGATAAGGAACTGCAAATAGAAGCATAAAATAAATTAAACATCTACCCATCTCCAGAATGGAGAATCAACACAGGAAGCAAACAGAAGAACATGATAAAATGCATGCAAGTTAGAAGAAGACTCCTTTCATACTATTGCTCCTAAAGTAACAGCTTCTTCACTGAAAACTCCGAAAAGTTGTGACAACAATATTTACTACCATATTTTTCTCAAAAATTATTTTTTTCTAAATCTCACATGCAAAATACATCAAATGGACCAACGGGACTAGAAAAATGAAAAGAAAGCCCTGGATGTTTTTAATCTCAGTGTATGGGTGATTCCAACTCATCAAATTTCAATTCCCAGATTAGATAAAACCTGAGGAAGTATATATAAATTTTCTGTAACACACAAATGCACACTCTATCACTCTGTGACTTGCTTTGTAACACCTGGTTGGCTGTGATAAAGTTCAGTGTCAGCAGGTGCAAATCGCATTTCTTTTATAGCATGTTATAAAAATATATATTGTAAGCAGCCTCTCCCTTCACAGGCTACAGATACCATCCCAGTGCAATTTGTCTATTTGTGCAATTTTGATAGTGCTGGCAGTAAACCAAAAATGCCTTATGAAAAAAAAATAAAAATCCAAACCCAACCTTAATTGATGCTTCTTTTGTGAGAATAAAGGCTGATTAATCCTTTGGTGCCCAAGAGCCAGCAGTTCACTGATGCTAAGCATTAGTGCATGCTGTTTATTTTCATAGTCTTTACTGACTTTGTTGAACTGTCATAGATCAGTCTTTCAAGTCACTCGATAGTTCAGAGTTTTCTTTATACTTCTGATCCTTTGAAACATAAAAACGAAGATGGCCAGCTGACCTCTGGTTTAGAAGAAACACAAAAAAAGAGACAGTAAGCAGAGATTTGACAAAGGATATGGACACAAATCCTCTCGGGTGCAAACAACTGTGCTTTCACAAAGGTAAGAAGTAACTGTGCCCAATTCAGTTACAGTTATTTAATGCAATGTAACTCTGTCTACCATATAATCACAGCAGTCTTGTTAATTTAAGCCTCTCTCTTTTGATATCAGGCATTATTATCTAAGTTCCTATATGCTGTTGGGCAAGAAACTTTGCAAATAAGTGTTTCTTTGGTTCTCTTCCTTCCTTTTTGAGAGCTGAAATTATTCACACTTCCTTCTGAACCAAGAATTCCAGGACAAAGTGATTTCCAACACCCTCTTGATTTTTCCTGCTTAGCAGTTTCACTGCCCTCAAATTATACTCAACTTCATTCACAAATGATAACAGATGTCTTTTTCTTTTTATGCAGGTGAGGAATCCAGACAGCGCAGTTACACTTACGATCTATTTGCTTCACAGGGAAGACGTGGGGAATAGGGAACATTCCCCATCTAAGCCCCTTCTAAACTCTTCTCAGATACAATGAGGGATCTGTATTTTTTGTACAAAGGATTTTTTTGTTTGTTTTGTTTTGTAAATTTGTAAAATGGTTAGCAAGGTAGCAGAGGGAGTCTGGCTCGGAGCTTGTTCTGCCCATCTGTTCTCGCTAAGTCTGACATGTAGTTCTGCTCTTGCTAGCAAAAGAGCATGTTCCTGGATTGCAGTGATCAATTTATAACTCTGATATCTAAGTATCAACTGCATGACTTCTAATACTGACACCTAACACAAAAATAAAACTGTCCCCTCCTTTTTTGGAGCAGGGAAAAGTACATCACAGCCGTTGAAAAGAACTGAGAAAGGGTGCTTTAGAAGTCAATGAAATCCAATCAGCACTGGAATTCTAGCAGATAGCTAGGGATTCAGTTTGATGTTCTTTGTCTGATTCTGTATTCTAATGTCTTTTGGAAGCTAATTGTAGCAGACAAAGATGATATTCTTGCTTCCGTTTCATGAAATTAGTCCATTTTAATGCAGGTGTTGAGAGTGAGATTAGCTCAAGGCTTGCATAAAAAAAAGTATTTCCTCAAATACCAATGAAAAATAAAGGCAATGAAAAGCATGCACTTTCCTGAAGGACTGAACATAAACCAATAGGATTACAGGTGAAACAGGCAGGTAACTGTGTAACACTGGCCAGCAGGGAAACTCTGAATGCCCTCACTTTCATCTTCCCTGCCTATATGCTCTTGACCTCCTACAGGGTATAGGTCCAGGCAAACAGAGAACAATCTGCAAACGAAGAGAGAAAATCTCATTTAGTAGTCCAGGCTTGAGAGGGGCCTCCAGCCTGTAAAACTTGCATGGAATAAGAAGGCAATTAGTGTGGTATCTATTTTAAAAGTACTAATTCTAGAAGACCTGATTGCTCTCTAAAAATACATCTAGCAATATATATCATGAATGGAGAACAGCTGTTTAAAATAAAGAACAAGACTTCAGAATATATGGGTATGAATTAGCAGTGTATAATTGTAGGATGGAAATAATAGAAAAAGTTAAACAGCACGGTAGGAGGGTGACAAGAAAAAATAAGACAGTCAAGTCTGAGTTCAAATAAACTTTAGTCTCAAAAAGGTGATATTTATGAAAAAGGTTATAATCTGCAGTTACTAACTGTAGCAGAAGATTTACAATCTAGGTTTCTGCTGGCTGTGTTTTCTACAAACACTGACATTACAGCAGTCTCTTCAAGCAAAACCATATAATGCAGCTACACTGTATTCTTTTTTTAATAATCTTTATGTATATATGTTGGTGGTAAACACAATTATAAACACAATTCTGCTCCCAATTGCTTTAAATCAAAATAAATGTTCAAGCTACTTTTTTCATTATTCATTTGCTTTTTATCAAAGGGAAGGAAAAAAGGTTTTAACACTAACTTCAGAAGAGAATATGGACTACTGTCATTCCTGAAGTGTTTCTTTTTTTTCCAAAATGGATTTTCAGTAGTTCTAATAATGGTATGGGACTTGAATAAAATTTTGAAACACAACCAGAGTCTAATTCTGAAATAGGAGACATCATTTAACACTAAAACTTCTCAGAGAACTCCTAAAATCTCAAAACTTTCCAATTACATATTTATTTCTAAAGTCCACACAGTTGCCCAATGCTATAGGAAACCATTGTGTGACACTCGATCTCTGGGCAGGAGATGCATTATCTTTTTTCTATCATTCACACCATGCCAGTGATAACATTAATGACAGAACTTTAATTCCACGCTTTTTTCACTGAATTCTGCCAGCTGAATTCACACAAAGCTTCTCCACAGACTCAGACTTGCCCATTTTAATCTAAGAATAGAGCAAACAATACAATCTTTGTTTCAGGAATGGAGGAATCGGGAGGCTGCATATGCAGTTCACAGTCAAGTTGTTCAGAAAGCCTTGTCTAACGAGGCACAAAGTAGTCCTGTAAACACCACCTTCTGTCCAAGTTCCACCAATTAATATTCGGCTTTTTCTGTAAATATTTGTTAGGGGCTAGGAGGGGTTTTTGATGAGTATAAAGTTTCATTAAGAGGTTAAAATTGCTGTTACAGAAACAATGAGAGGTTCAAAAAGCAAAGGACATAAAATGAGAAACAGGAGGTACTCTCAAACTTCAACACTTTGCTACTGGGAGGATGGCTGAGGACTGGCATGGGCTGTCCAAGGATTTTGTGGAGTCGTTCATTANACAATTATAATGAACTGAAACAATTCAACTTCAGTTTATCCTCAAATACCTATAGCCTGGAAAAATGTAAACTTACATCTTTCTGAACCCTCAGGAACACAGTAAATAATTNAAGCTGTCTGGACACAGTCCTGGGAAACCAGATCTGGGTGACCCTGTTTGAGCAGGGGAATTGGATCAGGTGACCTCCTGAGGCCCCTTCCAACCTCCACCACCTGCTACACACTTTTTTTTTTTGCTTTTTAAAAATCCTATGATATGAAATTTTGGGAAAGCAAGAGTGAAATAAAAAAACCCAAAAAATTAAGATAGTATTCTTCCTGATGGAAAGACAAATATTCAGGAAATATTATAGTTAAGAATAACTGTCCAGACCAATTTTTCAGTATTTTCTGTATCGATGTACTGTTGGGCTGCTTTTTTTTTCTTTTTTTTTACAGGGGCTTCAGGTACAGGCTAACCACTGATTATTGAAGGAATTCTGATTAGACAGGAAATGAAGCTCTTCTAGGCACCCACACTTAATTAAACCTAGACACTGGAGACCGAAAAGATCAAGTAAGTTAGTTTCCAAGGACCACCATATTTGACTTAATAAACAATTTTCATCTATCACCCATCCATTTTTCCTCTTCAATTATTTAATATGAACAGTTGATTTCTTATCAAAACCTCCACTTTTGGCAAGTTTCTTCACTGCTCTTTGTGAAATAATTAGCAAAACCCTTTTAGACTTGAAGGATAAAAACTGGACCACAAAAAGATATTACACAGTTTCATTAACTGGTTTGTCATCTTGATGTCATTTTGTCATTTTACAGATATGAGAAATCCCAAATGAACTAAACAGAAAACATCAATGTATGTTAACCACATTATCAGTTTAATGTGCAGGTAATATTTTAAACTACCTCTTTAAACAAAAAAAACACATGCGATAAAAATCAGTATCTTTTAAAAAATAGCACGAAGTGAATGCAATTATTCATTGTAAAAATGACGTAGTAAGGTTTTAAAAAAACTATTTTAAAGAAAACTTTAACTAGAGCTACCAAGAGATTTCTTAGTTTTACAAGAATTAGACTAATCGCAGTTTATAATATTTTTTGCACTCTTCTGTGTTTCTATAGACTATTCTNAAAAAACTGATGTTCTCATTAATTGAAATGATGCTATACTTTATCTTGTACCAAGTGTGCTGCTCCAGTCATGTAAATACTGTATCTTTACTAGAGAACTTACTGTTCTCTAGTATTAATATTGACAGGAAGTAACCTGCTGTAGTACAGCACTTTTAAAATTTAAATCCTATTCTCAAGTCAGTGCTAAGTGTAAAAAGAAT
>VYZQ01035697.1:177644-191570 GCA_013400655.1 Mystacornis crossleyi | reverse complement strand
AAAAAAAATATTTTAGACGAGCAAGAATGCATTGCTTTATAAGAATTACATAAAACAAATGAACCTGGGATGGATTAATATTCACAACATTAATAAAATTTAGATTTTAATTACTGTTTAGTAAACCACATATTATAATTTAATAGCTAATTTAAAATCAGAATTGCAGCACTTAGAGCAAGTTTCTAGACCAAGAAATTAAATCTGCTGCATAGTCAGCACACTCATGCTAATGCTTTAATGCATGTTCTAGATAAACCCCTCTGACACCTCCTTTGCACTCCTGCATGCATTATATAGACAATTTCTAATAAACAAATTTATCATTTTTTATAAAAGAGTCTTTATCTGCAGCTCTACAAAAACAAGTGGAAGCTCAATACCTCAACAAGGTTGTGGTGGCTTTCATCAATTCTTCCCCTGGGCACACCAGGGTGATCCAGAAAGCTGGGAGGCAAAACATTTTCTAAAACTGCGAGTTCTTTCCCAAAATGAAAGCAAGGTATCTTTTCCTGTGGCAAATAAAACAATATTCTCCTCAAAGCAGCAAATCTATTATCTAGAAAGTGTTTTCCATCTCTTGTGGGCTGATGTACATAAGGATATTTGTTATACCTACAACCCACGGGTACCCTTTCTTCACTTATATCATAGTTTTATCTACAGGCATCTATATTTACATATTATAATTATTTAAATCTCAGTGTTTGGTGTCTCCTTTTAGCATAGCAAAACTCCCCCCAAAATAATTAACAAGAAGGAAAAAGTGAAAGGACACAGGTGAGACAAGCAGTTTGTTGTCATGTCACCTTTGAACCTCAGTGCTAAGAATTTTCACTGTTATAAACCTCAACAGGATTTTTCAAAGAGATCCTTTGTTGTTAAACCCCTTGCTAAGACAGATTAAAAAGAAACTGCTGGAAAAGGAAAAAAAATAAGAACAAAAAGCAGCTTCCTCAAGATGAGAAGGTGATATCCCAGCTGGACAGGAACAGCTTTGTTTTCTGATCTTGTGTTTTTACAGGGTCATTTGAAAAGTCAGTGGTTGGTTCTGTGGCATTAGAACAAAAGATGACTAAACTAAAACAAGAGAAATATTCCATATGATATAAAATCTATCTGCATTTCAGAACCTGTCAAAGTGAAAAATGAGACCACAAGCTTGGCCTTTAAAAATATTAATTCACTTTAGAGATGAAATGTAAAAGTGCTGGGAAAGAAGTCACCTTATCTTCAGCAAGAAGCAAGCAAGACGAAATCCCTATCGCTCTTCGTGGATCTCAGATGGCACTTTCATGCCACCCTTAAATCTAAAAAAGGATTTAATCATCGGTTCTTGCCACCATAAATCCCTGAAGCGTTTTTGCTCTATTATTAATGAGACAGTCATCAAATGCACTAACCAGGGCTTAAGGAATTCCAGTTTCAGGGGAGTAATTTGCCACTTTTACTGAGTGATGTGGATTTAGTTCAGAGTTGACCTAGAGCAGCATTTTGGGATTACAGCCACAGCTCATTGACAGCAGGAAGCACTGGCCATTAGGGATCATTCTGCCCATTTAATGTTATTGATTCCACACAGCAAACTATAATCAGCTGATAAACCTGCGATCTTTAGTCACAATAAAATAATACCATAAATGAATATTGTACGATTCGAGATGGCATTTTGATATTGGTTTTGTCAAAATGTATTGCAGATGTTTCTCAAAAATTATCCGTCTTTGTTTCCTGTGTTTGGCATTTGAGTTTGGCTTTACTGCCTACTCTACTTAGTACAAGTGAAAAAGGAAAGCATCCTCTAACCTGGAAAGACTGCAGGAGGTAATAAAGCAGATGTGCAAGTTTGCTGCCATGGTGGACAAGTTTTACAGAGTTCATTTTTGGAAGTTGCCATGAATAAACCCCAGTGCTTGTGATGGACATGAACAACTCGCTGCCCGGCGTCTTCCTTGTGCTCAGAGGGTGCTCTGAGTGTGGGATCTGCTGAAGCTCCTGGAGCTGCAGGAGGGTTGGATCCTCCTTAGCTGCAGTGCAAATCTCACCTTTCCTGCTCAAGCTCGAGCCCCCCTGGCTGTGCTTGGCTCCCGTGGCTGCTGCCCTACACGATCCCAGCAGATCTCTGAGGATCCTGGGAATGTCACAGGGAAAAATCCATCAGAGACACCTTACAAGTGTCTCCAAATCAAGGGTTGTCATTAATTTTGCCTTTATGCTGCTTTAATCTATAACAATTGATGAAGAAAATATTAGGTAAATTTTCACCTCAATAGGCCTCACTCAAAACCTTTGCTCCATTAATGTCTTTCTGAGAGATTACTTTTTATTCAGTCTGTTTTGAATTTTCTAATTATTAAGACCTTCGAACTTGACGACACAAATGATTCTTATTGAAATACTGAAGATGACATGGAGTTTCTTTTTTTATTCTTTTCAGTCGTTTGGTGGTTTTTTGTTGTTGCTGTTTTTTTTATAATCTCACCTCCCATATGTCCCCAGTTTCTGTTGTAAGGCTGCCACCTAGTAATAGAAGAGAACAAAAATCTATTGGATAGACAGAATAAGCCCAGAGCAAAGAGCTCTTACAGTATAACCACTGCAAACCAAGAGGAACAGAGCTGTTAGTTTGTCTTTCACGTTCATAAATAAACCTGCCTTTTTTTCTGAGGTTTAATTTTCCTTGCAGATTGTTTTAATACTTCAGCCAAGTGGAAGTTCAATACAAGGGAGCATTCTAATGAATATTTCCCATTGTTTTATTTCCTAGCACCATAACCAATGAGGCAAATAATCCATGGCCATTAAGCTTTCTATATAAAGAATGGGAAGGTACACAGAGCTCACAATAGCATGAATAACAGAGATCTTTCCTCAGGCCTTCAAAGGTTGACACACACAGAGCATTTTTCAAGAGTGCATGATGATCTCTTTAATATTAGGATATTTTTGTTGCTTCTTCAGGGAGTAGCTGTGTGTCACTTGGCTATTGAGAAATTTCGGGCAAGTGGCTTAAGAATTTCGATTTTATTTTTCTTGTTGTTTCCCCAAGTACAGTGGAGTTCAGCTGTTGTCCTGCAGAAAAAGGAAGTGCATCTGAACAGTTGTACCTCGACCTTTGTGTGAGCATCAGAGATCCCTGGTGCACCAAATGCAAAATAACAATTAAATGGTAGAGTCAAACTTCCTAGAGGCTTAGAGGACTTACAGTTAGTCTCAGGAAAATAAGCATGTGCATGCTGTTTCCTCAGAAACTCTAAAAAGCAAAGATACACCTAAACCAAATTAGAAATGCAAATGTCTTATTATAAAGTTTATTGCCTTTAAAATTCTCAGCCAAATGTTCCAATTAGAGTCACTCAGTGACAAGCAGTCAGCAGCTGACCTCATCTGAAACCCTGACATCCCTGCTGCCTCCCGAGGCAATTAAACTCTTGATTTTACTGAAACACTTGGTAAAGATGAAAATATTCAAACAAGGAAACCACTGCACCACAGAAGCCACGAGAAGCAGAAACAAGGGGGACACATGCTGTTTTCTTTGACTGTAATGCTGGATTTGTGGGGAACACGACCTTGCAGGCTGCAGGCTTTGAGCCAGCCAGGCAAACTGGGGACTGAGAGAGGCAGGGGAGGAGCACAAGGGACACGTGCATCAGCCATCAGGGGAATCGTGCAGGTCATTATAAAAACAGGAAGGCAGTCTTAATCTTTTAATTTATAACTAAAAGGGTGGAAGTGCTTAGAGCTACAGATTGGGAGCTGGAACCCTCTCAATCTGCTGGTAGATGTGGTGATTTTCAGCATGACCTCGAGTCATGCCGTTTATCGCTGTATCAATTAACCTGCCCGTGGGGTGTTGCTGTGTCCAGTTAATGGGTGTTTTTGGTAGACATCAGGATCTTGGTGTCAGGACACATTTCATTACTTCTGGGTGTCCTGCTGCACACTAAACCGATGGCTTGCACAGCAAGAGTACTGCTGTCAGATTTAAACAGTGTGTCCTTTGAGAGCCGAATCCTCGCTGTCACGCAAGGCTTGGGGAAAGAGGTTCTGCCGAAAAAAAAAGCACTTGTGAGGATGTAACCTCTGGGTTTTTTAAAGCTCCTTAACCTAAACTATTTTTCCTAAACATTTTCACTGACACGAACCCATACAGTTGCTGACATGGGAGTTATTGCAGTACCATTCACTGTAAGTGTGGATTTCTGCGTGGTCTTTCTCCCATCGCTTTTCCACCTGTAACCGAGAGATCTCATTTTATAACCAAATTGCATTTCCTGGTAACTTGTCTACGTGGGGAAAGGAGTGAATGGAAGGGCAGCATGTGAATTCCCAAGGCGCTGGATACCAACAGCACGAATGAAGTGGACACCTGCTGGATTTATCTTTCCAAGTGGAACTGAAGCCCTCCTGGCCCAGTCCCCACTGCACATTCCAAAAGGTCGCTTTGAAGACAGAATTATATTCAGAGATGCTTTTATTATTAGCCAGTTGTTTTGGAGATTGCTGGAAAAAGTGCCAGCAGTTCCGTGCAAGTCAAAGGTCCCACAGTATTTCCTTTGATCCCTGCAGGGAGAGGTTCTGGATGCTGTCAGGACCAAGTGTGCTGACCTTTGGTAAACAGAGCATCTGTAAATAAACTTTAAGGGCAGGATGTGATGCTCTTTTAATGTAGGGCTAGTTTTGGAGACATTATATTCCATCTAACAGAGGGATCAATTGTCTGGTCTCAATATTGATGGAGGAATGTCTCAGTTGTACAAAATTTTGGTTAAAAGCTTAGGTTCTGTGGAACCATGTCTCAAAAATATTGATTAAACTCAACATAATCCTTCAAACTGCCAGGAATCATCAAAAAATGCTTTGTAATTTTCCATTATTTGGAGGCACTTTAAAAGCTGCGTATCTCCCTTTCCTGGTGCTCTGGCATTTTCCTTAAAAGTGTTCCTTTCCTAGGTGTGTTGTAAGGGAAAATTTCCATAAGTGCCCAAATGACGAGGTGTTGGTTATCTCTGTGTAGGGGTGGTTCAGTGGACTACTCAAGATGATCTGAATGACTTCTCAAACAGATGCTGTTTGATGCTGTTCTTCACCACCTGGAATCGGAATCACTGGGGAAAAAATGATTCTGATAAAGTACATGGATATTATAAATCCATTTTACCTACCCTGGCCTATAACCAAGTCAAAAACTTGGGTCCAGGGAAATTGGTGGAGTCCAAACTCATTATACTTTGACACTCTCTTGTAGGTCCTTCTTCCCAAGAAAAAAAACACATTTTCAGGCAAATAGTATTTTTGAAACAAGGGTGGCTAGAGAGAAGGCAAAGCCTGGGGAGAGGGAGAACACTGGAAGATAACTGAATTGTTCCTTGATTATTTTTTGCCAGCCTTTGGATCCCAGAGAGGAAACTTAGGTGCTGATTTCTTTTTATTCTGCTTTGCTTTCAGTTGTGTACCATAGTTCTACTCTAAAATGTTAACACCAGCTAATAACATGAATTTTATTTCACATTTTCACCAGCAATTGCATTCCTGATTTGATAAACAGCATCTTACCAGGCTTAAGATGCTGAGCATTCGACAAAGGCAGTAATTTTAGAAGGATCTTCTCCATCTCTTTATTAAGCTAATTGTTTCACTTGTAGCCTCCCTTCCAATTGTTGCAGTGTTAACTCAGCATTTCCTGCCTCTGGAAATCTGTTTAACTTCAAGTGACCCAGATAGGCTTTTAAGAAAATTCAATTTTCCAGTTTTCTTGTGAAATTGAAATTTCTTTCTTCTTGTTCTTTCTGTCTCAATAAAGTTTATGCAAATAATATTAAAATTTATAATGAGACTAATATTTGTTAATCTCAGTTCAAACAGTGGATTTGTATTAAAATATAGTTTCAAACACTTCCGTTGAGAGTGAGAAAGTGTATTGCTTTTAATACATTCATTACTGTGCTGCTCTTGTTAAGCTTGAATTGTCATTATGATTATACACCATAATTTTTAGTATTCAATATTAATTATATTTAAATCCCATTAGATCTGCGGTTGCTGGGCCTGCTTTGATTCCCATTTTACAGAAGTGTTTTGGAGTAGTTCCAGCACGTGAACCTGATCCTGCAGCTCAACTTTGGTTTCAGTAGGAGATTTGTGCATATAAATTAATTATGTGAATAAAAGTTTCTTGGACTCAGTAAAGGTTGCAGGACATTCCAGAATGCGACACAATCCGTGGCCTGCAGAAATGTCAGGAATTACATCTTGAGCTGGCTGAGGTCATTATCACATGTCCTGTTGGTCCAAAGGGTGTTGGAGAACGCCTTGAAATACAAATTTCAGGTTTCAGGGTGCAGGTTCCAGACACAGAAAATGCCAATCTGTAGAGAATTGAAAAGGTGCCTCAGTCATTTATTTGATTAAATTGCAGCTCTTTTTGAGCTGTCCGACAGCAATACAAAATTGCATTTATCTACGTGCGTCTGAGGGGCTGCACTGAGAGGATTTTCGCCCAGTTTCTTTCATGCTTTTCAAAGCTCTTGCCTTGCTTGTGGCCGAGCTTGCTTATCAAAACATTCTGACCACGGGCAGCACCTGTCTGTGCCGCAGCCCTGTGTGTGCCATGCTGGGAGCAGAGGGCTGCGTGGATCCCTTCAGCCCTCCCTGCTCCTTGGACAGGCCTCCAGGCACCCAGGGCCGAGCAGGGACTGCCCGCTTCTCTCTCCAGACCTGCTGGATGTGGAGATGGCAGAGCTGAGACACCCAAACCGTGCCATTTAAGAGCATTCCACACCCCCGGGGAGCACGGTGCACTTCTGGACAGGCAGCAAACTCCAAATCCTTCACCCTCAGAGCAAGGAAGGAGGGGAGCGCGACGGGGCTGTGATGCTGAGAACTGCCCCTGAGGCACGGGGCTTCAGGGCTGGGCTGGGCATGGAAGTGCTGCTCAGATCCACAGCTCCGCTCTTCCTGGCTTTGAAGAGTTCTTTTAATAACGTTATGGATGTCTCATCCCAGTTCTTCAAAGGCCTCGAGTATTCTTTCCGCCCACTTCTCCTCCTGCTACCAGTGCCTCCCATACCGTTCTCCCCTTTGTTGGCTTTACTGCTTTTAGTCTACAAGAACTGCCTGGAAATGGGACTCAGAGTTTGCAAAACTCTTTCTGAGCTCTCTTCATTGTAGTTCCCTGACCTCTGCTCACCCCCACGTCCTCTTGTATCCCACCTCCTGCATTCACCTCCCCTCTGTCTCATGGTGCTACATGTTTTTCACTTAATTGCAGTTTGTCCTCCGTTAATACAAAACCAGTAGATTTCTCTCAGTCATTAACTCTTATCTTTATTTCTTCCTTAATTCTGCAGATCAGCAAGAATTTATTTTTCTTTCTGCTGTGCCTTGCGAGCTTTCCTAAAGGAAAAGGTGTATATAAAACTACTTTATAGAGCACCAGGCCTCCAGAAATTTCTGACTTTGAGTAGCACGAGCACAGCAGGGAAGCCAAGTTTATACTGCAGTATTATTTCTTCTTATTTGAACAACCTGTCCTATGTTTTCTGTCACGTAAATCATTGTTTCACAAAAGCAACTGTACTGCAGAGCAAAATCTGCATGAGGCAGTGACAGGATAAGTCTGAAAGTGAGGATGATCTAAAAATGTTGGTTTTGTTGTGAGAAGACAAAACCTGACTTAAGGATGATGGTGGGGATGTTTGGCTGGCAGATGCTCTTAGAAAATAAAAGTAGGGTTGCGAAAGTTTAGCAAAAAGAGAACTTTTTAACCAAAGCAGAAGGTACAGGACTTCCAAAAAAGGTATTCAATTATTTTTTATCATGAAAGGAAGCTGATAAAAAGTTACGTAGGCATAAGAAAGAAAAGAATTAAATTGACTGAGAAATTCTAAATGTAAAATTCCATTGTTATATCTTTCATCAGAACACAAATCCTATGGAGGGGTTGATTTTTTACCCCATAGTGTGATAAGCTTTTTGGTAAAACAGAAATAGTGTAATTGAAATCCATTTTGCATCATTTTCCCTTGGATGATTCAGAATTAGGCCAATTTATATTCTGCAGGTACAACCCGATGAGAGTGTAAATGCAGCCACCAGAATTGTTTTTGTCCACGAGCAAAGCCAGTATCATTTACTGATTCATTACACTCTCAGCAGGGTCCTCTCTTTCAAAAGCTACCTGGAATTATTGCTGGCAATAGAACACTAAACTCTAAAATAAGATTTGCATAAAAAATGAAAGTTAAAGGAAAAATGATAATAGTGATTAAAAGTAACATCTGATGACTATTTTGATTAGAGTACAACGTGGAAATGTGGTATTCAAACAGACACAGAGGCTTTTTTTCCCCTCCAGCTCCAACTGACAATGCACCTATTTAACTAGGCTATTATGTCCCTGATAATTTGCCTGAAATAATAGACAATGTTTCCATTAATATTTAACAATATAAACATCAAGCAAAGGCTGTACATCTAGAATCATAGAATATGCTCTCTGCATTAGGGTACTAATTTTAGAAATAACCTCTCTCTGCCCGGGCCTGTTGATGTATGGTTGTCATAACAAGTCAGTAATTGAGTTTTCTGGGCATTTTGACCACCGGTACAAATTTGCAAAGCAGATTACACAGCAGAAACACAATTTCCATGCTGACCTTTGTAACACTGTTTTCTGTTGGGGGAATTGGAATGTTTAGGGAGGGAAATATAATCTAAGAGGGCCTAATTTGTGTGAATGTGATTTCTGATGTTAACCCAGTAATCTGCATTTTGATTCGTTCAATAACACATCATGTAAAAATTTGGCATTAGGTAGGTATCGCAAAACTTATTATCTTTTATTGCCTAGGCAGAAAATACTGGTTTGGATGATTAAAATTGAAGCTCATGGAAAACTTTTATCTTCAGCTGCTGTGCGAGGATCCCTTCCCAGTGACCATCACAGTCTGTTTTTTTTCAGCAAACAAGCAGCTTTGTCGCATCCTCCAGTTTAAACAGGGTGCAGGAATGACACTAAGCTGTTGTGGATGTAGAGGTGCTGGTTGGGGTCAAGGATGAGGAACGTCCTTGAAAAGCCTCTGCAAGAGGTACTTTCAGATGGTTCATGCTTGTCTGGGAGTGCCACACTCTTGTGGTGTCACAGCCTTTGGGACTGTGAGAATTCGATGAGGCCCAGGGCATATCCTCCAGCTGAATTTCAGCTGGGAGAAATTCAGTTGCCACCTCTCAGTGATACAAAGTGGAGTGAGGAAGTTTAAACCATGGGAAGGTTCAGTTCCAAAGGTCTGTCCTGAGCAGCACTGAAGCAGCAGTGCACACAAACCCTGCCTGGGCACGTGGTCAAGCAGCTTCCCTGGGATTGCTCTTGTCAGCTGGATGCATTTCAATGGTCTTGACTTGGCTGAATGTCCAACAGGATCTGCTGTTTGACAAAAAGGGGGAGAAAAGATCCGTGTGGGTCTGTGGTGTCTTGGAATGATGAGGTAGATTAGAGCAAGTGTTGCATTGGAATCCAGGCAGGTGTCAGTGGTAAAAACTTGATAATCTAAATTCAGCTCTGGTGAGATGATCATAAAATAATCAGCACTGGGTTTCACTCAGATTCCTGCAATGCATTCCTTCAAAACCATGTGCTAGGAAGTGCAGTCTGGGAGTACAGCCTGTGTATTGTCCTTAAATCCTGTCAGGATTTAAGCTGTGCCCTGGTTTGCTGCTTGGTTCAAACCTGGGTTTGCAAGGCAAGAAAAACATTGCAAATAACCTCAAGTTGAACTGCTTCACGTTTGCATAGAATCATAGAATGGATTGGGTTGGAATGGCCCTTAAAGATCATTCCATTCCACCCCCTGCCATGGGCAGGGACACCTTCCACTAGCCCAGGGTTCTCCAAGCCCCATCCAATCTACTTTAGACACTTCCAGGGATGGGGCAGCCACAGCTTCTCTGGGCACCCTGTGCCAGGGCCTCCCCACCCTCACAGGGAACTTCTTCCTGGTATCCAATCTAAATCTGCTCTCCTTCAACATAAAACCTCTGCCTTGTTCAGGTCTGCTTCTTGGCACCTTAAGGAGATAAAACTCCAGGGCTGCTCAATATCCTCCTCCAGAGCCCGCAGGAAACACTTCAAGGCTTTTTGAGCCTGAATCAGACTCAAGCAAGGAGAAACCTGCTTGATTCTGAGCCTTTTGTTTCTTTGCTCAGTGAAGGATTGCCCTGGTTTGGGGCTGCAGGTCCCGAGTGTGTTTGTCAGGGAGAGCACTGGTAACTGGCACTGGCTCCTGGCCACAGCAGCCAGGAAAGCAATTTGTCCCCAGTAAGCGAGGGAAGTGCTGAGCAGCTGCTGTCCTTCCTTCTGTGTGAAATATTTACAGGGTTGATCCTGTCCCCTGTGGGTTCGTGCCTTGAACTTGTCACCAGTGCCCAGGGTCTGTGTTGCACAAACAGGCACAGGCACCCTCTTGTGAGTACTGAAGATTTCCCTAATTTTTATGTGATTACTGTGGATAGAAAAAGCTCAATCAGAGAGAAAACTCCAGCTTCTAGCAAGTTTGTGAGAAAAGCCTTTCTTTCTCACAGCACGGAGCTGGGAACCAAGAGAAGCACGTAGGCTATTTTGTGTGTTTTGTAAACTATCTTTTGCAGGTGTTATTTGTTACATCTAATTAACTGACCAATGGTTATGAGAGGCATCTAGTGGTCTAATGGACCTATGACCTCTTCTACCTGTGTTAGCTAGCCTATATAAGAGGCTTGTTTTTCTCAATAAAGTACATTCATTTTTGCCTGCCTAAAATTACGTTGCTATATCGCCGTCCCTGAACTCGGCAGCAAAAATTATACCTGCAACAAGGCAGGAATAATCATCCTCATCCTCCTGTTTTGGAGAATTTGTGGACTTTTTCTCAAAGTGTGCATTCTGGGACCTTTGGTTCTCTTTGAAACCTATGGGAACCTGCCAGGTTTACAGGTATCTCACGGCATGGAAGCACCTGTGCAAGTTCATTCACACACTGGGCAAGTTAAAGCTTAATAAAAGTGTAAATAAACCTGGGAAGTCCATTTGAAGTCGGTGGAGCTGTGCTGATTTATGCTGGCCTGAGAATCTCTTCAGGCTTGAAATCTTTTGGGGCTGCTCCTGGCTTTTCCCCTCTCAGAGCTCCAGCAGAACTCCGTTGCTCATCTCCATCCTGATTCGTGTTATCTGACCTCTACACCCTCCACATACTCAGGCAATTCTCTTGGCACAGGGATTTTTTAAAAGAGATATTTGAAAAGCTGTCTCTACTAAAAGCCATTTTAGGTTACTGTGTAGGAGAAACTTGTCTCTCCTTTCATGTTTTTAGATTTAAGTAACTCATTTCTACCTATGGCAGGGACTAGGAATGATTCAATAATTTGCAACTAATAATTTCTTAGAACAACTTTGCCCTCCTTTCTCCTCACAAATTGTCTGTAAATAGATTGTACAACTCTAATATGTTAATGGCTGAAAATTATTTGACCATTTTTTTCAGCAAATACCTTTTGGCCTGTGGATTATTTGAATTGCAAATTGCTACTGTTAAAAGGAAATATATAATTAACACTGCAAACAGAGCTGGTTGGGTGTTGCAGGAGACCAGTTTTGATGAAAATATATTGATTTGTTGAGATGAATATTTGTTACAGCAACACTGTGATTTGGAAAAAAAAAAGTTTTGTTGAAGTAAATATTTGTAATCTAGAAGGGAATTTTTATCTTGAATGCTCCTGAAAGTTCACTTGAGTTTTTTGTTGGTGGAAACAACCAGGTTGAAAGTCCTGTTGAAAAAGTAGAACTGGTTCTTACCTTCCCTCATCCAGCCAGGTGTCCTGATGCAGACATTTATTTATTTTGAGACCCAGCTCTTTTCATGTGATCTGTTCAAAACATTACCTTTGTAAAAATAATTAATCATATATTGGTAGGATGCACAGCAGATCCAGTGTTTCTTCAGGAGTGTAATAATCAGGACAGGGGAGAATGGTGCCTCCTACCCTTATCAGTCAGACTCTTAATGTCTCCAACCATATATTCTGATTTTATTGGAAAAACCCTTAGAAATTTTTGTGCTTCCTAGCATTGTTGCTGTGTTCAATATGTAGCTTTGATAAATGTTAAGCACCAGGAAAACATGTGCCACCTAGTCCCTCCATGGTTTTTGTCTGGGTGCAATTCATTAATGTGGATGACATACAGAGTTTTCTAGCCAGCACCAAAAATTGGGGTATAAACAGTGGTAGGTTTAGAACCTGTAAGAAATAGCAGTGCAGAAAACTCAGTGCTCCGTGTGCAGGAAGGGTTGGGGGTTCTTTTTGGTGCAGGCTCTGTGAAAAGGGGGATTCTGATGCAGCACATGGGGAGCTGTGCCATCATTTCCATGGTTCCTCTCCCAAAGGCTCTGCCCGTGGCTGCAGGAAGGGCAGGGGAGCTCCAGAAAGCTGGATGGTCATGATTTGTGAGCTCTGGAATTGCCATGAATTGTGATTTCTGGAATTGCCATGAATTGTGAGCTCTGGCATTGCCATGAATTCTAAATTCTGGAATTGCCCTGAATTGTGAACTCTGGAATTGCCATGAATTCTGAGCTCTGGAATTGCCATGAATTGTGGACTCTGGAATTGCCATGAATTCTGAGCTCTGGAATTGCCATGAATTGTGAGCTCTGGATTGTCATGAACTGTGAGCTCTGGAATTGTCATGAATTCTGAGCTCTGGAATTGATATGAATTCTGAGCTCTGGAATTGACATGAATTGTGAACTCTGGGATTGCCATGAATTGTGAACTCTGGAACTGTCAGGAATTTTGAACTCTGGAATTGCGATGAATTGTGAGCTCTGGAATTGTTGTGGAGTCTGAGTTCTGGAATTGCCCTGAATTGTGAGCTCTGGAATTGTCCTGATTTCTGAGCCCAGAGGGGCTCTGGCCCAGCAAGGATGGCTCTGTGTGTGTTCTTTGGGCCCTGGAAGGGGTCAGGCAGTGGCACCACACGCACAGGGAGTGTTTGTACACATCAGGGTCTGTAACTGTTCACAGACCATAATGGAGTTGTCTTTTCTCTATCAAGCCCATTCCTGGGGAGAAGACCCTCACTCCAGCCATTGTCTGCTCCTGACAGAGGGTTTGGGTGAGAGGAGCGTTGTCTTTGTATTCCGGGCACCTGGGAGTATGGAATAATNTTTATTTTTATTTTTTAAATTTTTTTATTTCTTATTTTTATTTATTTCTATTTGTATTTCTAACAGCCAAGATGCACATGTGTGTACAGCCTTCTCCAAAGTGATACTAATTCAATGGCAGCTCCAAATCCTAATTTATGCATCAGTCAAAACTGATAATTTTACCCACACTGTTGACNAGGGCAGGGGAGCTCCAGAAAGCTGGATGGTCATGATTTGTGAGCTCTGGAATTGCCATGAATTGTGATTTCTGGAATTGCCATGAATTGTGAGCTCTGGCATTGCCATGAATTCTAAATTCTGGAATTGCCCTGAATTGTGAACTCTGGAATTGCCATGAATTCTGAGCTCTGGAATTGCCATGAATTGTGGACTCTGGAATTGCCATGAATTCTGAGCTCTGGAATTGCGATGAATTGTGAGCTCTGGATTGTCATGAACTGTGAGCTCTGGAATTGTCATGAATTCTGAGCTCTGGAATTGATATGAATTCTGAGCTCTGGAATTGACATGAATTGTGAACTCTGGGATTGCCATGAATTGTGAACTCTGGAACTGTCAGGAATTTTGAACTCTGGAATTGCGATGAATTGTGAGCTCTGGAATTGTTGTGGAGTCTGAGTTCTGGAATTGCCCTGAATTGTGAGCTCTGGAATTGTCCTGATTTCTGAGACCAGAGGGGCTCTGGCCCAGCAAGGATGGCTCTGTGTGTGTCAGCTCC
>VYZQ01035697.1:148559-177096 GCA_013400655.1 Mystacornis crossleyi | reverse complement strand
CATCCATGTACACCAGCCCTATGGTTAGGCCAGCATTATGAAAAATGAAATGCGTGAATTTATATGTAATTTAGAATTAATGGGTAATTTATGAAGAATTAACATCTTGATCCTATATATCCTATATATTCAATAGTCACAGATTTCCTCCTGATGGAAAACAAGTAGCTCTGGCCAGGAAACCTATTTGTATCAAGCACTTTGG
The DNA here is from genome assembly GCA_013400655.1 of Mystacornis crossleyi. Taxonomy (NCBI): domain Eukaryota; kingdom Metazoa; phylum Chordata; class Aves; order Passeriformes; family Timaliidae; genus Mystacornis; species Mystacornis crossleyi. The sequence goes on along the minus strand of VYZQ01035697.1, from coordinate 176,891 downwards.
AGCAGTTTCTTTCCTTTTTTAATGGCTACTGCTAAAGGAGAAAATTTAGTCTTCCTTTTGCTTCCAGATATCCCCACGAACTCCATGTCTCTCTCAGGCAGTAAATAGATATTGATTTTCTCCATAATAGAAGTACATTATTACAGTGATTAAACCATAGACCTTCCTTTANCTGAGTTCTGGAATTGCCCTGAATTGTGAGCTCTGGAATTGTCCTGATTTCTGAGCCCAGAGGGGCTCTGGCCCAGCAAGGATGGCTCTGTGTGTGTTCTTTGGGCCCTGGAAGGGGTCAGGCAGTGGCACCACACGCACAGGGAGTGTTTGTACACATCAGGGTCTGTAACTGTTCACAGACCATAATGGAGTTGTCTTTTCTCTATCAAGCCCATTCCTGGGGAGAAGACCCTCACTCCAGCCATTGTCTGCTCCTGACAGAGGGTTTGGGTGAGAGGAGCGTTGTCTTTGTATTCCGGGCACCTGGGAGTATGGAATAATAACAGAGTGATTAAGTGGTCTAAAATCAGCACAGGAAGTTACATAATAATTGATGCTTTCACGCTGGAGTGAAATATTTCTGCAGCACTGTTTAATTATGAGGAACAGCAGAAATTTTCCCTGAAAAAAGAAAAGAAATTACATACATTGGTCCAGGAGGAAAGCTGAAACATAGCCTGTGTTTTAAAAAGAAAAGGGTGATTTCAGTATATTTGACAGCAACTATTTTCCTTGGGACATTGTGGTTCTTATTCTCCAAAGCTATTACAAATTATTATAGCACTTTATACTTCTAGCACAGCTGACATGGAAAAGGATGTTTTTCCCAAACCATGAGCATACAGTGAGTATCTGTTGCATATCAACACCTCTCTGTTATGAAGGGAAATATCTTTGCCTGGTAAAAATCAGTGTAGGGGCACCAACTTCAGTGGTGTTGTACCTTTCATGACAATTAAAGTTTTTCTTTAGAATACTGAATATTTGCTCTCTTCCCTGAGATAACTTTTAGTAGTAGCCTAACTGACAATAATAATTTAAGGGGAAATAACTCAGAATAAATCTGAGCTTCAGCCATTGCTCTGTCCTAGAGGCTGGTGATCTCTACCCAAGAAGAAACTCTTATGAATATCACTGTCCATGTAAGGAAGCTCCCTTAAGTGGTGCTAANTAAAGGAGAAAATTTAGTCTTCCTTTTGCTTCCAGATATCCCCACGAACTCCATGTCTCTCTCAGGCAGTAAATAGATATTGATTTTCTCCATAATAGAAGTACATTATTACAGTGATTAAACCATAGACCTTCCTTTATGATATTAAAAAAAAAAAATGGAAGTCGGTGAGCTAAAGAGGATTTATTTACAAAATAGTTTGGGTTTTTATATTCATCAAACTGTAATTCAAGCTCTAAATGCAAAGCCTCTGTGTATATCGCCCTTTTTAAGCAGCAGCAACTGGCATTTAAAATAAATGCTGATATTATAATTATCAAAGCATTATGTCTGTTAGAGCTGCTAATAGTCACTTTGCTTCAATTTTTTTTATTTTACATTTGTCAAAATCCTGACAAGCATACTCTGGGATAATGTTAGATTCAGTGTTGATATTGTTACTCAACAAGAACATTGATTATGTCTTAATAGGACATATTCAGTTTGTATTATATGCAATTATCATCTTAAATGAACACAAGCATTTATTTAGCACCAACTGAAATTATTTAAATCCGAAGAATTTGCCTTTCTGGTTAGCATTATATTATAAAGTCATTAGTACCCAATAGGATATGGCAGCACACTCCTGATACAGTATTCTGCATGAATACATAGTTTATACACAGAATTATGAACAGTTGAGGCACTGTTGCATCATTACAGAAATACAAATATCCATGAAATAGTCAGAAAAGTTTCTACTGATAATTAGAACTGAAAGGATAGTTGGAAATCTTGTAAGGATGTTGAATGTTCTGTGCGTTCTTTGCTTCCCAAGCACAGTTTGTTTTGATCGTAACAACTTTCTGTGAATGTGGGGATTCCTGTTCTCCCCAGTATTTGTTTTTGAATGAGGACTGAAGCACTAAAGGAAGGCTTGGTGCTGTGGTACTGAGTGTGCCCTGTCCAAAATCTGCAATCCATGGGTGTCTTGCAGGGGAGCTCTGGAGGAAGACCTTGGACTGGGGATTTCCTGGGGAAAGCGCTGGTTCCTGGGTTCCTGCTGCTGGCAGACCCCCGGCTGCTGATGCAGGGAATCACAGCCTCTAGGGCCCTAAACTTTCCCTGTAATCACCCAAATTGTTCCACTGGTTTCCACCTTGTATTTTGAGTCCTACTGCACTGATGATGCTGCCGATTCCAGCTGAATTTGGATGCCCTACAGCCCGGAAATGACAGCCCAGACCACGGCTGGGACTGTTACTGCTGCTCGTGTGAAATGCTGACAGCCAGGACTTGCTTCTCTTCACTCACTGACAGCTTTTTATTCCATCTGTAATATTAAAAGGTTAAAACCCAGCAGAAACCCAGCATCATCTGGTTTGCTCCAGCATTACCCAAAAGTTCTCCCTTGGTTCACTCCACCTGTGTGTGCCTGTGCTGCGCTGTTTATTCCCCCGCGTTGTGATGAGATCCTGCCGGCTCTGTCAGGAAGCCGAACTCTGGAAAAGCGCCTTTCCTGCCCTCTCCCTGCTTCGTGGTGCTGAGCCAGCTCTGCCAGGGCAGCAGGGGAGGGAGATCTGGTGGGAATGTTAACTCTGGTGGGGGTGGGCAGAGAAGGGGCCTTTGCAGAGAGCACTCACCTCCTTGGCAAACCGCACAGTCTGGCAGTGTCACCCCTGCCGTGGCTAAATGACTACAGGGGAAATTTATGGGGAAAGGAATGGTCCTCCTGCTGTAATTATACAAACCCTCTCAACAGTGTCACACTCCACAAAGTCACAGTTGATAAATAATAAGCCACACCGGCAGCGACTGGATGTTCATTTATTAAAATAATCTATTATCCTTTGGAGCTGCAGATCCCACTTGTTGAGAGCTGGGGCTTATTTCTGTTGCTCGTATCTCGCTGTCCAAGTGGTATTGATTGGATTACTTTTGCAAGGCTGTGCTTAGGTCACTTAGGAGCAGGCCTGGGTTTAGTGACAGGCTGAGTCACTGTGGGGTCCCAAAATGACACAAATTTTGGGTGCTGCATTTACTGCTCACCTGCAGCTGGGCAGGGACGGAGGAGGGAAGGCTGTTCTCCTCCTCTGGCACCTTCCAGCAGCACTCATTCCTCACAAGATGGGAGAAAAAGGAGAGAGAACACACTGGGGTCAAAGATCCCATCCCTGAGAAGAGGGAAATGCTGAGGAGGTGCCATGAGAGCTTCTAGAGCAGCCCTGAGCCCCCAGCACAGCCCCTCTGCAGCAGCATCCCTGGGGAACGGGGCTGGAGGGAGCACAGGGATCCCTGCTCTGGCTGCAGAAATCCAGCCCTGTGGTAAATCCCACTGAGCCAAACAATCCCTGCTGCTGCCTGCCTCGGCTGGGCTGGAAGGAGGAGAATTGCTGGAAGGTCTTTACAAGCGAGCGCAAAGAGAGCCTCTGATGGGAACAAGCCTCTGCCCAGGGTTTGCATCTGTTAGCAGCTGCTTCCTCTAACAAAGCAAATATTTGGTGACAGAACGAGATGTAGGAAGTGCTGCATAGCAGGGAAGTGTGAAGTATTCATAATTATATGAAATACTACTCAAAATTCAATGTTTTTCACATTTTATGCGAGCTTAAACATTGGGCTCCTGTCACAGACATTTCTGCTGCAGTAGATGCAATTTCTAGCATAAATGGGCTTGCTTTCAATAGAAAATAGGACCGTTTTCAAAGGAAAAAAGGCCAATTTGTGGGTAAAAATGGGCTTCTTTCTGAGCAAAGAGGCTTATAAACATGAAATGATAAATGGCTCTGCAAGTTTTCCGTACAATAATAACAACTTTCTAATCGAAATAATGAAAAAGTTGCAGCTAGGGGAGGGGAGAGAAGTCTCATTCAGGTTTTAATGCACTTTAGAAAATAAATATATGAAAACTGTAGATTTAGTTCCCCTCCATAGCGTGAGTTTTTGTTGGAGACATGTCAGTAATACTTCTTTGCGTATATTTTTATGATGTTATAAATCAAATTCTTGCTTTTGGTTTGCCGCCTTCTGAGATGAATTTCATGGAATAATATCGTAAGACTTCAGGAAATACATTTCTTAGGATCCCCTGTGTGGCACTGGCATCTGATTTCCTAGCAGTCCATATGTTTTAAGAACAAAATTTATCTTCTGGCTTGACTTGCTGACTTTACATGCAAATATATTGTTTCATAATAGCTGATCTGATGAGCAGCTGAGGAGGCTTCTTTTCTTCTGGCCTAAAAATGTATGAAAAATCTATGTACTGAGGAGCTGGGATCTCCCTCTTACACGCGCTCCAACAAAAGAGATGGTGGGATGTGCCCAGGAAAATATATAATATGAAAAGCACTATTTGGGAAAAGCTACCAAATCCCTTGGCTGCAGAGCAGATGGGGTGACCCAAGAGGTTGCTTTGCTGGGCTGTCTCCCGGCTGTCAGTTCCCTGGAAAAGTGTTGGATAAGGGACATGGGTGAGGGATGTCGAAGATGTGGATCCTGGGGCCTTGCAGACACAGCTCTGAAAGGCTCCAAAAGCAGCGGCTCTGCTGCAGCTTTCCCCGTGGGATCCAGGGTAATTTTACCAGGAGGGTTTGGATAAACATTCCCGGGCAATGCAGCGTTCTCACCGTGTCGCTTCAGAGGTGACTGCAGCACTTCTCCATCTGTGACGGTGCCGCTCGCGTGGGCTTTGGGCAGATGGTTCCACTCAAGGCAGCCGCACAAACCCTGTTTGAATTAAGTTCCCAGTGAAATCCATGTCAGAATTCCCTACGAGTTCCACGGGAGCAGGTTCTGCTGCCGAGAACAGCTCCCCCTGACAGAGCTGTGGCTGACCCTGGGCCAGCTGTCAAACGCCCGTGCTCTCATCCCCGATGTGAGGGAGGGCAATTCCAAAGGTTGGCACATTCCCATTCCAGAATTGTGATCACTTTTTTTCCAAGTGAAGGCTGTGTTTTAGGAGAGGAAATGAAGTTGGTTTTTGCTCCGGGCCCGTGCTGTCTGGTTCTGCAGTAGGTGGGCAGCCAGATAAGTACCCATGGCACGGCAATCAGATTTCATCAATACAAATCATTAATATCACTCTACTCATTTGTTTTGGGTGATAACTGGAAGTCTCTGACAGTTTTGGAAACTCCTTCTTTTGTTTCTTTCAGCGGAGCAAACTTAGATTACCAGTCTAAATGCTAATACCCAGAATGAATGGGATTTAATAAAGCGAATTTATATGTAGATTGTGACATTAGTATTTAATTATGTACCCATCATAACACTGATGAAGCAAGCTGCTAAATATTGGTGCACTGAAGGTAGAGCTTACTCCTAAAGAGCAAGTGTATTTTAATTTCTTACCTCTTTCCTAATCTTCCTCAATAACAGGATAAATTATGTACTGTTTACCAATATTCACCTTCATGCTGGATTGCAAATGAGGTTTCCAGGGTAGCAGCTGAACTCATAGGAAGCTGTGCTTGTGTTTCAGTAAAACACTGTGATAACAGACCTGTTCCTCTGCTATGTTTTATTAGGCCAAATACAGTTTTCGATTTTTTACAATTTATTATTTTAATATTAATTAAAAGTAGTATGTTACCTCTGTGGGTTTTTTCTTAACCTTTCCTTTTTTTTTTTTTTTTTTTCCCCAGACCATGGAAAGCCCAAAGTATGAGTTGGTTATAGAAGCCAAGGATATGGGTGGGATGGATGTGGGGCTAACAGGCACGGCCACTGCCACTATTCTGATCGACGACAAAAATGACCACGCGCCAGAATTCACCAAGAAGGAGGTAAGAACTGCCCATCTGTTCTATACAAAACGGTGCAAGCAATTGTAATTAGCTTGTTTCTAAATATAAAGATGTTCCTTAAGGAAAGAAGACACATACAGAATGTTTTTAGCTCGGTGTGACAGACTTTCCTGGAGCTGCTCTTTTCTTTCTTTCGCCTTAATAAGCGTGTGTGCATCAGTTCCAAACAAAAGTGCAACCACAAGGTAAAAAACAATTATGTCATTTAGAGATTGGCTAGCAGGGTGAAAACGTGTAAAATAAATTTGCTGGTGGTAACTTTCTCCTTTTGCTCCTGTGGGGGAAATAACAAAAACAGCTTAAGGCTTTGGATGGTCAGGACTGTGGATGAAAACAACATTTTCTTCCTGTCTACAGCACTTCCCCTGTGAGCCAGCCAGAGTTCGGGGGTCTGTAATTAAAGCTCCAGTCCTAAAAGCTTCAAATTTAACCTACAGGTGGAATTTGCAAGGAAAGGTTTTTTTCCCTGTAAATTGAATTCAGCTGAAGGGTGCTGGAAAGTTCTGATAAACCTCAAACCAGGGAAAGGGAATTCCCTGCCTGCATCCACCAACTTTCCTGCCCTGCTCACACTGTTCCCTTCCATCCCCTACCTTTACTATTAGTCTGATTTCTTGGTACCTGGAGAGACTGAGAGAGTTTTAAAAGTTTTACCTAATAACAGCCAGGTTGGATTTTGTTATAAAAGTTTGCCGGGGCTCTGCAAACTTTTAAGGAAAAATGACCAAAATATGAAAAGTAAACCTGAGGGATCCTGATTTTAAGATAATTGTGGAAGAAGGAAAGGAAAGCCTGTTGCTGTAGAAGATTTTTATCTAACCTGAAGTATAGTTTTACCTTTTAAATTTTTTTTTCCATGGCCTAATATTAACAATTTGGCAACAGATTATTTTGACTCAAATTGCTGTTATTTCACCTGAATAATTATTTCTTTTATAAATGCAAAGTAAGTGACTACGAGATTCAAACGTGACAGAGAAGGGTTTTTAAAAGAAAGAAAAAAGAAGAAATTAGAAACAATGACAATTTTGCCAAAGGAATACCTGTAATTACTTCAGTTAGATGCTTTGGCAGTAGTGTTTCAGTCACCTAAAAATTATCGTGGAGAGACTGATCCAAACCTTTCAAGCACATAGGTGGCAATTAAGTGACTATGATCAAACTAGTAATTCCCTTAGAATTACCTTTTACATCAGGCCTTTAATGCTCTGAAAGCTGTCCTGACAACCAACACTTAAAATATCTTTGAAATGCTGTATTTTCTTTTAACCTTCTGGAAAATCACAATGTACAAGGACAGCTTGGTGTATTTAGAAACAGGAATTGGATTAATCTATATTGATAGCAATTCATGTCAGTCAGAGTCCTACCTACTTGAATTTCCAAAGTTGGAGAATTCCTCTCTGGAAGAAATATTTCTAGATCTCTTTCTATGGAAAATTTTTGAAGAAATCTTTCTATAATTATAGTCCTGCTTGACTTAATAATTTGGTAATTTGGACACAAAAACTCATGTGCCTGCTTAGCCACAAATGTTCTTTCAGTGTCAATTTCTGTGGAAATTCAGAAATGCTCATAAATTCAGTTCAGTCAGGGACAGTAAAAGGTACTTTATAGCCTTGAAAACTTTGGGGTTTTAGCACAGAAATGAAATAGGTGTGAAGAGACAGCATTGTGTTGTTTTCTTTGGAAAGTCTGGTCCCAGACATTTTTCTTGCTTTTCTTTTCCACTGTGCCATTTCTTTTTAATGGTTTGACATGGGTTTGAACCTTTCACCATTTAGAGATGTTAATGACCTCAGAAATCTTCCCTCTGCCTTGATAAGTGATATTCACATTCCATGAAGAAGGCAGGAAAAATCAGCCTTTAATGTATAGTGCCAGGCCCATTTAGGAGCAGATTCTCTATTTAAAATTAGTAGTGTAAGAGGAGGGAGGGGCATTAAATATCAATTTATCAATTGATTTAATTCCACTTTATTTGTTTTATGGCTGAAAGTGCTTGATTAGTGCATTTTAATACCAGTTGCACACCACAGGCTGCAATACTATTGATTTGAATTAGAGCTGAAAAAAATATATATTTTATAAGATAACTTCTGAAGGGGAAAGCTCAAATTCAGTAAATTTGAAGCTTTGATTCCAGAGTGCAGCTTCGTTTATTTATTTTGTTACCTGTGCTTGGACACTGCCAGGGGTGGGACAGCCACAGCCTCTCTGGATAAACCTGCTCCTCACTACCCTCACAGGGAGGAATTCCTTCCAAATATCCAATCTAAATCCACACTCCTCCAGCTAAAGGCCATTCTCACTTGTCCTATTCCCACCTGCTCCTGTGAAAAGTCCTTCTCCTGGCACAGGGGTGCTTGTGCAGTGAATCTCCTCTCCCCCCCACCCTTTTGCCCTCCCTGCACCCCACTCCTGGGCCAGTCTGGTGCAGTTGTGCTGCAGGAAAAGTTCCTCCGTGGGGTGTCAGGGTGGAACCCCAGGAGCAGCTGAGCACCCTGGCTGTGACCCAGCACAGTCCTTGCACTGACTGCAGAGGAAGAGCTGAAGCCCTCGAGGCTTTAAGTGTGTGTCAGGTGCTTTGATGGCTCAATAAATGAGACATTGCTTGGTGGGATTCAGCCCAGTTCATTGTTTGGTTACTGCCTCATCACTCCCCACACTTCGAAAATAGCTGTCTTGTTCTGCCTCACATCTACGCTGCCTGCTAATAATAGGCTCTGAGCAGTGTAAAAATCCATTCAGGTGTGCAAACAGAACCCTGTTCCCTCCAGGGTTTTTCATAATTTCATCTTTAATGCCAAAAAGAGCAATATTTTAAGAGTTCCTCTGAAAATCCCAGGTGAGGTAGCAAGGTCTACCTTTTAAAAGGTCACAGTGGCTGGGATATTGTGCCAGATTTAAATTAGAGGGACTGAAAATAGAGATGTAAAATTAGTGGCCTCTCTTTAAAATTTACAACCTTATTTCTATAATGGGAAAAAGTTTTAAAATTAATTTTTTAAATTATTGTTTTGTATCGCAAAGGAATTTGGCCTTTCCTTTCCAGCCAGGTGAGGCCTTAGGCTGAAATTTTGTTCAGCAGCAAAGGATAGCCCATGTGAAAATAAGGAATGAAGCGAAGCAAGGAGCAGGCACAGATTGTTCTGGAAAATCTGAAATGTGGCCTGCAGGATATTCCAAGTGGGTGGGAATGAGCTGGACTGAGTGAACACTAATGGTGCTGAGTATTGTTTTTATACCTAGAACATTAGCAAAAATGGGAATCCTTTCCGTGTGACGCTGTAAGGGTGGGTGACAGAGCACTGCAGTGTTGTATCCTGCAAAAAAAGGATTTTAGTGCGGAATTAAGGTCACTGTGGCTGTGGCATGATGAAAAATTAACAATGTGGCATCTGCTGAAAGACATGAGCTGGCAAATTCTCCTCTTGTATCTGTTCCTGGAGGCATGGCTCTGCCCAGATATCGCCTAAGCCCTTGGGGAGGAAAAAACAAGAGTTTTAGCACAAGAAAGATATGGATTTGACCCCTTTCTGTCTTTTCCTCCTCTCCAAAAGAACAGTCCAATGAATCCTACTTATTCCATTCCTGCCTGCAGAGTGTACGCTCAAAAATGAGATTCCTCTGACTCTGTTTGCCTTTATCTTCTGCCCTGGAATTTTAAAGATTCCATTGCTGCTCTTTAATGGTTATTTTCCCTTAATATCAGACATATTTTCTCTGTGGTAAATCCTGTCAGGCACTTGAGAGATGAATGCAGTGGTGTGGCTGAAGGGGTGATTTTCCTAAAGTCCCCCCAGTTCTCACGTCTCTCCTTCTTGCCCAGCAGCCCATCCCTGCCCAAACCTGGAAAAGTGGGATTTGACAGAGTACTCCCATTGGCACATGAGAAACAGCAACTTCACTTGGCCAGGGAACAGCCGTTCCTCACATAATTCCTCTTTCTGCCACTTCCAGCCTCACCTTCAGTTCCATCCATTTCTGGGACAAAGAAATATAAAATAGAAATCTGTCACACCACAGAGAACAAGATTAGGGAAAATATTTTTCCTAGTATAGATTTTTCTAATATACATGTTCTTAGAAAAGAATTTTCCAGTAAAATAAAGATGTTGCCTCCTGTGAACAGAATAAAATTTGTGCAACTTGACAAAACACCAGCACGGTGAGATCTGAGATACGCTAGTGCTGGGAGTCTTCAGTGAGAAATATGATTTGTTCACATTCTGAATACCAGCTGATAAATGGTTTATAAAAGAGTAATAAATGACTAATGTGAGCTTTAATAAATGATTCATCAGTTCCTATAGAGACCTGTAAGTGGATAGGTTGCTTGTCACCGTGATTTATGATGACTTCCAGCGCTGTCTCCTGACTCAGTTGTGTTACCCACTGGGTAAAGCAGCCCCTGAAGGACAATCTGTACCTCCGTCTGCTCGTGGTTCAAAGAGGATATGAGACTTTCACAGCACCATCTGGAGAGATTTATTTTGCATCTCAGACTGTTGAGAAACGGGTTTGAAGCTTTTGAGAGTCCCTGTCTTAATTTTTGGTGTTGGCTAAACCGTATTGAGGAACAAATATGGAGCTAAAAGCAATTTTAAGGTTCCTCCTGGAACACTTTTCATACTTCATTTACAAAAATGTCTCTCTTAGACATGATACTTATATTTTCTGTAGTAAACAGACTGTACCAACACAGACCAGATCTGCCCATTCATTCTGCATGTTTAAAGCCAATCAATCTCTCATCTCCTTCTTCTGTGGACTGAGAGTCAACCCTGGTCCTTCTTACCTTGTCTTGTAGAGAATATTTTGTCCTTTAGGACCCCTAATTAATTTTGTTCCTTTCTGTGTAGGGCTTCCAGTGAGCTGGGCCACACGTTTAGACCCAGTCATATTAATGGTAGGTGATTCCCCTTCAACCCTCCTCCCACAGACCTTTACATCTGATGGGGAGAGATTTCTAAGGAGAACCACAACTGTGTGGAAAACAGAGCCAAAGAGGGGCTGTCCTCTGACTAAAACCCTGCTGGGGAGCATGGCCAGGACTGCAGGCCTCTCCCATTCCCTGCTGGGACAGAAATCAGACTGCGAACCAGCCTGAACAGAGACAAAACCAGTAGGAGCTGCCCGGGTGGCTTAGCAAGTTGGTGAGGACAAACCAAGTTGGATTCTTCCCACATCACAAACTGTTCTCTCCTTCTGGATGTTGGAAGGGCTGAGGTGCTTGAGCAGCATCCGCAGATCTGAGCAGATGAGAAGCCAGTGCCAGGCTGAGAGTTAAGAATCAGAGTTTCATTATAGCTTAAAAGTGATGGGAACCAATCTAAAATTCCAGCAGCCTGCTCAAATTGGATCAAACTCCCCCAGTGTTGATTTGTCAGGAGAAACTGTTTTGTGGGATGGATAAAACCATTACAGCAGAATCACATGAACAGAATGCATATTGGAATTTCCATTTGGCTCCCGTTTTTGGGCTGTGAGACAATTTACATGCAGAGAAATCAGAATTCATACAGAAACTCGACAGAGCAGGGCAAAGCCTCTACAGCTGTCGGTAAACTTTGGCACAAAGAACAGCCTCACGATGGCTGGGGCTCGCCAGAGAGGAGCTCTTTGGCCACCCTTGTTTTTTCTAGAGCTGTAAATACAGCCAGAAAGGCTCCTGGAGCATATCTTAACCTTCAGAAACCTCTGCACCAGATAAATATTTGCACTGACCTTTTCACTCAGCTTTATTTCCACTTCAGCCTCTTGTAGCGGTTCACTAACACACTTGACATACCTCCAAGTGCCCAAAAGTCTCCTCGAAAGCAAATGAAAGATGTCACCTGGTATGTTTTTCATATGTGAGAGGCAGAATTTATGAAAGGAAACAAGCATCTAAATAGCAGCAAATATTTTATTTTCTAAATGAACATTTTGAGCATTCTGTTGTCATCGCAAAAATGAAATTTTCAGCGACTGTGCCATTTCTTCATGGTTAATAATTGGTCATTGGTCTCACCCATGGTACAGTTCAAGGCATGCAGAGTTTTCTGAGCTGTCATGATTTACAGAACAGATTTCAAAATCACGTAAGCAGTTTAGGAGTCTAAGAATCTAAATAACAGATATGTTGACACCCCCTCCTTTTTTTTCCCTAAATAATTTTAGATGTCAAAAATAATTATTAAAAAAAATATTATTTGACTTAATAAAGTAGCTGTAAAGACATGTAGTGCCCACTGGTGTTCAAAAATCTGGGTTTAGGAGCATAGATTTCTTTGACTGTCAGTGCAATTAAGATTCCAAAGGTCTGTCTCTCTTCCAATCTTTTGAATAACCTGGAAAAATGCCCATGATCCAGAAGAAGGTTTATTAATATTTCTGAGTTGTGTTGTGGTGCTACCAAACTAAGGACATCTGGAAGACTTATTTAAACAGTCTGGCTATCTGGATAATGAAATTACCCTTTTTGTTATTTTTTTTTTTTTTTTTACTTCTTCTTTAATACTGTGTGTCAGTTTTTATCAGAATTAGCTGGCTTGAGGATTCTCATGATGAGAAATGCTCAGCACCACTCAGGAGTGAATAACTAATGACCTTAACAACAAATACTCTGCTATAGCAAAGAGTTGAATAATTTTAGAGAAAGGAAAACAAATGTGATTATCCTGTGCATTGACTGAAACAGAGAACTCTTCAGCAAAGAACAAAACCAAAACAACACGATAATAGTGTTTGGAAGATCAGTGGTTCCTGTACTCATCCAAATTCATACTGTGCGCATAATAATCTGTATTCATGTGGATTTCAGCAAGCTATCTGCATAACCAGTGTAAGCACTTTGTTCAAGAACTTTTGCAAAATATGTTTAACACGGAGTCCATCCACTTATCACATAATTAGAGCTGGATGCGCTGCATGGCAGCAGGCAGCAGACTCCTACATTTATCTTTGCTCGTGAGGGGTGAGTTCATCGCTTTGTTTCTCTCCACCAAGGTCAGGAATTACATGAAGTTGTCTATTTAATCTCCAGACAAACACATTTCAGCGGTACATAAAACAACAGAGTGCCTGCTTTATAATCTGGGAGCAGCTGAGAAACACTTGTACGGTGCAGCAGAGGTTCTGTGGAGAGAAGTGATCATTCAAACAGTGGGAATTTGGGGCACTGCACTGCTCCTTCAGGTCTGATTCTCATCCCAGCACTCTTGCTCTCCAAGTAGGCTCACACAGTAAACTTGCATTTCTGCCAGTCCTTTTCCTTTTTCCCCCCGCTTTTGTCGCTGTTCCTTTCCTGCCCTGTGTTTAGTTGCCCTGATTTGTTGTGATCAGCTGATCTGAGCCACCCCGATGCAAACTCCTGTGCGAGCCCTTGCCTTTTGCAAGCCTTTTCCTCTGCTAGGAAGGTCAGCAGCGGCTCTGTGGTAATAACAGCAATTCTCACTGCAGCTGGCAAATTCTCACCACAAAACCATTCCAGTGCCGACTTATCCTCTGAAGGCTTCTTCCATCTGCTTCTGCTGACAGCAAATATCCAAACACTGTGAGCAGCAGAAAAGCCATAAACCCACAATTTATTGCTCTCTTCTTCAAGAAGTGAAGGTTAATATGCTTCCTCAATGTGGTCTATGAAGTGTGAACTTTACGACAGATATTAAGGTCAGGATTACAAAGTAAACAGTAGCAGTGCGAGTTTGGAGTACCTCTAGCACAAGTACATTTGGGTAAGGAGCTGGAGAGTAGAAATTAAAAAGGAAGGAAGGCTCAAACAAAGGCTCTTGAGGGAAGCACAAGCTAAACAAAGATAATGTAATGTCTCCAGACCTAGACTTGGACCACTTATTCAGGGAAGCTGTATAAACATAATTATTAGCAGTCATTGCCAGGAGTGGCTATGTGATTTTCCAATTAAACAAAAAAAACTCCCACCAGCTGGAATTTTGCAGTTGCCTTCAAATCAAATTAGGATTGTTTTCTACAGACTTAAATTGTAATGTACATTTAAAACTTTGAGTATTTGCCCTGATAATTTTTTTTTTCCTCTAAGTGTACAGCTGAAGCAATCCATGGAAATTTCCTTTGATTTCACTTTTCTCCAAGAGTGTTCATAGCATACTGTACTTCATTACCTGTCCAAAGAATTCCAACTTCAACACTGAATGCTGGCAGGTGACATGGAGGCTTCCAAGAAGCTTCACACGGTGTCTTTCAGATCAAGATAGAAAATGGTGCCTCAATCTCTTTCCTCAAATTAACTTTGGGTGTCTGTGTTGGGAGACCTCGTTTGACTGTGAGATGTCTAGTTGACAAAAAACCTTAGTGTGGAAACCTTAGTGTAGTGATTTCTACACCTGGTATTCATTGCAAAGTGACCCTTAAATCATCATTATCTTCTTCATAGAATCCCAGAATGGTTTGGGTTGGAAGGGACCTTAAAATCACCTCATTCCATGTGCCATGGGCAGGGCCACCTTCCACTATGCCTTGGTGCTCCAAGTCCCATCCAACCTGGCCTTGGGCATTTCCAGGGATCCAGGGGCAGCCACAGCTTCTCTGGGCTCCCTGTGCCAGGGCCTGCCCGCCCTCACAGGGAACAATTTCTTCCTAATATCCAACATAATCCTCCCTCTTTCAACTTAAAATCATTCAGAATGTAAATTGGTGCTCAGGCAGTGAGGAAGAGAAGACCAGGTATTACCTTTGTGGTTGTGGTGCAGCCAGCTAAAATTTTATTAAAGGAAAGGACCTTTTACTTCATTTATATAAAGGATTACAGTTCCTCACCTGTGGAATGCGGAATTTTAACAGAAATACCAAGAATTCTAAATCTCTTTGTCTGACGCAGCAGAGCTGGTTTGCAGAGTAACAAATAGAGGAACTGTTAGACGTATTGCAAAATATCACTGTAGTCCCACGAGTTCAGAAACCCACACTGTTAATATGCCTCCAGCATCTGTGGGAGTTCTGTTTTAAAAGCAGGATTAAACATGATAACACGCTATAGATCTTAACATATTCAATTTGCAGCAGACAAAACCCTATTTAATACCAATTACACAATATGTGTGAGCTGGTATCATAGCTGCAGTTTATATGAGCAGAGGGAATTTGTAAAGCTGAAGTCTATTAATTCAAAAGTAATAGTTATGTGGCTGCTTGGGTCATTCCACTAGAGCAGAATGAGTTTTGTGATCAGTTTATCAATTTCTTCACTGACAAGTGAGATTTTAAGATTTTTCTCAGCAACACTAAAACTGATTTGGCTACTCCAAAATTTGCTAACCATCTGTGCACACGAATCAAAATGTCAGGATTTATTTAGACAAAATATCTTTTTTCCTTCTGCTCTGAAGCATTAAAATAGACAACGGATAAAACTCACCATGCTAAAAGAAGCTGCAGGTTTATCCAAGTAAAATTTTTAGCAAGTTCCTGTGAAAGATATTCATTTTGAAACAATAAAATTGTATAGGCCTGGTTGTGTCTTAAACTTAGTGGACTAAAAACGGTGTAGTTACATGTAAGAAAAAGCAGATTAGGGGGTTCAGACAGGACTCCTCATAGTTACAGTCTCTTCTGAGCAAAGTGGTTCAGAAGTGGAATTTATTCATATCCTTTCAGTTCCTACTTTGGCTTGTTTCCAGGACTTGTTTGCCTTAGAGTTCCAGATGCTTATTTGCTTAAAGGGTAGCCCTTTCTCCAGCCGTCTGTCTAACAGTCACTTAATATTTATTTGTTTTTACCAGTGTGTTCCCCTGTGTTCTCAGTCTATATGTCACCAAAAAAAACTATAAGCCCAGCTCTACGTGGAGCATTGATGTCATCCTCGCTTTCCCATTCTTGACTTTGACCCGATTAGGAAAAATCCCTGAATCCCAGCTGTTTTCTTCACCCAATGTTTCGGTCCAACACCAGGACTTCTCTACAGCCAGTCCTTTGGAGTTTGTGTCCTAACTCCTGTTTTCTTCTTGATACAGCCTTTATAGAGATATTTTTTCTCACTTCCCTGCGTAGTGTGGAAGATTCCTTCCAACTAATCACTCGTGTAGTCTTCTTGATATTTAATTTTCCCAGTGCCGAAATTTAGCCTTCAAAGTCCCTTCTGCCTGTTGCACCATTCTCTTTTTTTTTAAACAAAAACAACCCTCCCCTTTCCAGCTAACCAAACAATAAACTCTTGGGTTTTCCCCCTTCCGAGCCTATTCCTTAGTCAGGAGTCTGTTAGGAACCTTCTCTGAATTCTAATAATTAGCTTTAAACTTTCCTCCCTCTCCAAATTCAAGCCCGTCCTTTGACTCTCTGAGCCTGAACACCTCACACTCCTTACACCCCTCTGCTCTGGTTTCCAGTTGCTGCCTCAGAGCTGCTGAGACACTTCAGTGATGGATCCCCCGACTGCGTTTGCTGAGTGTCTCCCCTTTCTGGTCTTATTTTCATCACTTTCTCCCTTTTTTCTTACATGGAAAACTTTTCTTTTACTATACCACAAAACGTTATTTCTGACCTTTGTCATCTCATGATCCTCTTTCTGCCCCCATGATTTTTCCCCTTTTTTATAATTTCTGGAAGACCTTCCTTTTCCCATCCCTTGATTCTCTCCCTGAGTGAACTCTTCTTCATTCCTCACCTGCTTCCCTCGGGAACCACCTTTCTGCTTTCAGTGCCTTAAACTGTTTGCTCACAGCTCACAGAAGTCCATGCGTGCCCTTTGCCTGCCTTCTATAAATCCAGCCCCATCGCTGTCGGCTCCCACACATCCCCTCATTTGTTCCTTTTAGACTTTATCTCCTCCTCCCCAGCTCGTTTGTTTTGCCCATCTCCACTCACCGAGGCTGGCAGTGCCCATACATTAACTGGCACTGTCAGATGTTCTTAGATCAATGATTTTGTTCCATTTAGAAGACTGATGGTGAGGAGAGCACTGCTGTCCTCAAGATGTTTAAAGGGTTGAAAGCAACCTTTCAGCTAAAAAAAAAATATAAAGCATGAAAAATCAAAGGAGTTATGTGAGGGAATTTCGAAAGAAACATAAGGAAAATCAATCCTGCTAAATAAGCTTAAACCTAAACCAACAGTTGTCTGAAATAGTATCAGGGAAGAAGATATATCTGCAGTATTGATATTCTTAACTGCCCATATCCAAGCTGTGGCTCCCATCCAAATCGGAGCTCCACGGAGATGGGAGTGCAGGATTAGACTGGGAAGCAAACCTGGATTTCTCCACATATATATATAAAAATAGAAACACAGATCCACAGGTGTCTGCCTACCTAAACGGAAGACCTGATGTTTCACTTTCCTAAGGCTGCGCTTTCTAATATGGATTTAAACAAAAGTGAAACCTGGATTTTTTGTCTGTTTCACAGAGCCACAGAATCATTTAGGCTGGAAAAGAGCTCTAAGATCAACAAGTCCATTTGGAAATAACACAATTTATTTCCATACTTAGAAATAACACAACTGGCATTTGAAAACAAAGAACACTGTTCCTGATTAATTGATTCAGTGCTGAAGGAAGCTAAGAAACCTGTGTATGTTTGAAGACAAATGAAGGGCAGGCTTTCTGATTTAGCAGTTCTGACCTTTTCAAGTTTTCCATCTTAAATAATAATTGAAGCCATAAGTAAATAAATTCAACTTTGCCCGCAGATGTTGAACTCTTTAACGTCCTTTCCCTGTGACATAGGCACTGCCTGATATTCCTGGCACAAACAGGTTTATCATGCCCCGTGCTGGGGCTGGCTGACAGTCTCTGGGAACTGTTTTCTTTCCTCCAGACAAATGATTAAAATGCAGTCCCAGTCAATAAATCTGTGCGGGTTCTGTAGAGGGGAAGTGTTCGCCCAGGGGACCTCTGCGTCCCGGGGGTATTTCTTTCCTTCAATCCCCCCGTATTCACAAGAGAACCAAATTACAAAGTCTTGTTTACCTGGGCTGCCTGTTGAGGCTGTTTGGGGCTGCCTGCTGGAGCCGAGCGAGCAGCGCAGAGCGGAGCACGGGGCCGCTCTCTGCTCCGCGCTCCCCGGTGCTGCCGGATAAACCCAGGGCTGTCACTCGGGGGCTGCGCTCTCAGCAGGGCTGGCTCCCGGCAGCGCCTCTGGGAAATCTCTGCTTCGGGCGGATCGAATAGCTCAGCCTGCACTCCGCTGGGGCTACTGGGGAACGGTGCTGGGACATTACAAACAGGTCTCGGATTCTGTGATTTTAGCCGAACTTCTCCACTTCTCAAGTGTGTCAGAGTTGCCTGTTTCCCTTTCCTTGAATGAGGGTTATCCCAGTTGATCAAAGAGCAATATGTGAGCAACTAATCAGTTTTAGATTGCTGCTTTACCCCAGCAGCAATTGCTTTCACGCAATCGATTAAAACGAAATTTTAATGATCTTAATAATTGTGCTTTTAGAGGGAACACGGCAGTTACTATTGAACTCCTAATTTATTACTTCCCATGGAGATCAGTTTGGAAAATCAAAACATAAGCCTTCAAAATACACCATCTTCTGCAGTCTCCCTGGTTTATTTCTTAAATTTGCATGTTGGTTTTGTAAATAATGGTAACAATGAAGCAAGTGCATTCAGCTCACAGCTTTTTCCATTTCTGACTTCTCTGTTGTGGGAGATGCAGGGGAAAGAGTCTATTCCTGCCTGAATTGAGCAGAAGGTAGGAAATGTTTCTATGCACCCATACAGCCAGGAAAAGCATCTCGTTGGTTTCTTTAATGGATTACTTTCAAGGAAAACACTGCTCTTTATCTGCCTATAAATGCAGACTGGGGTTCTAGTCAGCAGAAATTCAGCTACATGTTGCACATCTGAATTATTTATTCAGAAATAATAAGCGTGCTTTATCAACACACACTGAGAGGATTATCTGTGTGACATGGAAAGCTATTGTAGAGCCTTTCTGAACTAATTTGGGAGTATTCAGGAAGCACCTTATTCACTTTTAAATGCCCAGAGTCCAGACTGTAGGTTGAAGCTCACTTACCCCATAAATTTATTTTTCTTAAATTCGTAAAGTATGGGCAGCATTGCAAATGTTAATGCTACTATTATAGGATCATAATTTAAGAATACCAGCATTCTCCAAAGGCTCCAGCAGTGTGTCATTTCCCTGCTTTATTAAAATGAATGAACAGATGTACAATTTATTTCTGCTGAACTATCATCTAAATTCATAAGCTATTTCTCATGTGCCTGAAATCCATGTTGGTTTCCCATTTTCTCTGCCTTAGAAAAAAAAGAAAAATTACACTTTCACATTTATCACTCTGGGGATATAAACGAGACGTATACTCTCCACTTCATTCACTTTAGACTAATACCCTCAATACAATTTAAATCCCATCTCTTCAAGGCTATTCACAAAACCCAGGCACTGGGACACCCAGGCTCCGACTGGAAAAGTCCCTTGCAGTCTGTGCAGGTGGGCTCCAAGGACATTGTCCCCGACAGGACAAGGGGCACAGAGCAGCTGTGTTGAGTCTTTTGGGCTGGCATCTACAGCGCCAGTGGGGGAGATGCGATTCCTCAGCCGGAGGTTGGGGAAAACCAAGGAAGGGACAGATAATGGCTGTAAGGTGGGAGAGCTGAGAAGGCTGGGTGTGATTGGAGTGAAATTTCGGGCTGAGGAACAAGTGTCAGCTGGCCCCAGCCACTCCAAATGTGCTTTCCGTGCCTTGCAGCAGAGAGGAGACACGGCAGGCGCTCCCTGGAAGGGATAAACCAAACAAGACAATGCAGAGATTGGAGGGAATAAAACTGGGCACGTGAAACAGAGATGTTGCCATGGAAAAAAATGAGCATAAAAACCCCAGACAGTGCTCTCAGCCTGTCGCAATCCGTGTTTGTTGGCAGGGTTTGTGGGCAATGCAAGGGTGGCATTTTTCTCTAATTCCATGTGAGGAATGAGTGGATGACACGTTCTAGGGGTTCTGGCAGCATTTCTTCTGTAAACCCTATTTCTAAGGGTTTATATTGTAAGCAAATAAAAAAAAAAATTCAGTGGTTTGATGTTGAAAACCGAATTCTCAGGCTCAGATTGTGCAGTTTAAGTATTTTTATTTTTTTTTTATAAAAACCACTTTGGCAAAGAGAGGAGTGGAACAGAATGCAAATCATTCTGCTTTCTTCATTTCATAGCTGCTCCAGAATTTAAATGCAGGCCTTTAAATTCGTTTTTGCCAGACAGTGGAGGAAAATGATGAAGTAATGGCTGAGATTTTGTAAAAGCATGATTTTCTTCAGAAATTTTTTTGCTTGGCAGGAGCAGTTTTTTCCTGCGGGACTGCAAGGGAAGAGTTTTAATTCACTAATAAAATGAAAAGTTCTAAGTGGAGCAGGAGTTTTGCTACAGTGGCCATGTTGTAGCCTCAAAACAATTAAATTTCGATATCTAGTGCTGCCACTCTTGTCCCCTTCGGATCTGTCCCCAAGCTGAGATCAGAGTTATTTTCCTCTCCCCTTTCCTTACATTTTGTTGCCAAAAGAGGACATGACCAGCTAGGAAAGCTACAGGCACAATTTTTATCTACAATAAGGAGGGCAAATGCGATTTTGCAGTTCCAGCCTGTATCTCCAGCTGTCAGCACCAAACCCAGCATAATGAAGAGTCTTGGATGGTTCAGATTGGAATTTAAGGAAACTGTTTCCTATCTCCTGTTTTTGAACACAGAAAAAGAGTTCATGGCAATCCAGCAAGCTTCCTGGATGTTCATGAGCATCATGAACATTAAAAATATTAGAAAATCAGGCTGATGTGTTTTGCTCTGCATAGATTCTTGGATTTGGGCTTCTCATGAAACTTTCAGGGAAGAGGTCTCTAGATATCCTCAAATTCCTCCCTCCTATTTGTATAATTTCCAGTATTTGCTTATTTTTTCTTCAAGAACTTTGAGGTTACAGTGATCTGATCCCTGTGATCTCCCAGCAATCCTCTACAGTCCTTCAGCATCCCTGCAGGTGGTGGGTTTTGCCTCATCTGTGGTGAGGATTTCCCTTGCCTCCACTGAAGCCTAGCAGTTCTTGGCCTTGTCCCTGTGCAGGTGACACCCAGACAGTCCTTTAGCCCAGAACTTGTCCCAGGCCATGTGCTTTAGACCTCAGTCTCTCCCCCGCTCTTTGACTTCCGTGCTGTGGGCAGGAATCAGGGGCTGTAACCCAGCCTGGGCTCCCCAGTGCTGAGCAGGTGGAACAGTTGCTGCCTCTGCCCTGCGTCTGGAGCAACTTCTTGCACTTCTCAACTGAGTTTTGCTGTTTGCACAGCATAAAATCGCCTTTATCGTCCACAATTCTTTTTCCAGCACAGAGAAAGCGACAAAACCAACATCTGCTGTCTGTGGTTTCTTCTTTCATCCTCAGCACAGGAGGAGAGGAGTGTATAGATTTTGAGGACTTTGATGTGATGGGATTTTGCTGCTGTTTGTTTTCTTCTCTACCTGTGGTTTTGTGCTTGATATGGAGAATTGATTAAGTCATTTGGGTGTTGTCTTCTTATTTGTTTTGGATTTTTGTAGTAGAACAGGCTGAGAATATTTCACACACCAAGGAGAGTCTGCAGGCACTGCGTGGGGCTCTATAGGCGCTGTCTATAGGCTCCCAAATTTATGTCCCACTTAGGCACGCTGGGATCTTCTCTAATGCACCAAACTTCTGTCCTGCAGCTCCCATTCTGGGTTTCTCTTTAGGTAAGGAATCCTGACAGCTGTGCCAAGGTTTGTCCTGTGGGAAAATGTGTGCAGGGGTTCAGGAGGAAATTCATCAATTCCAGGGATAGTTGAGAGTGAGCTTCATTAAGAGAATGTTTCATAACCATATAGCATTTTTCATTCCGAAGGACCCCAAAGGAACACACAGAAAATGGATCTTCTCTGTGGGCAAGCAGAAAATTAAATTGCAACTTTCTGCTGCTTGCAGAGAAAACAGAGGTGTAGGACTTAATTTCCTTTATTAAAGAATTCTACTCAGGAAAGTTGCTTTAATTTCTAAGGAAGGTAATGGTTAACCCTGATGTTGTACTTTTACACTCAAAATCTTCTTGATGGGCAAGGGGGAAGGCCATTTTATATATAAAACCAAGAATTTATTGTCAGTAAAATTGAAAACTAATCCTAGTTCATCCTAATCCAAGAATCATTATTAATTCTGATTGAATTACTGAAACAAGTAAACAAACAAAAATTCTTTAACTTAGAAAAATTGTCCATAGTGATAATAGGACAGATGCAGAAGTGCTGTACACACTTTTCTTAGCTCCGACCTTTTTTCCTGCTGTTTCTCTCACCACTTCCTTGCTCCTCTGGGTCATAAAGTTGGTTTCATTCCAGTGTTTGTGGCCGGGGGGTTTTGGGGAGCTGTAACACCTGGAGTCCTTTGCCAGGACAAACGTGATGCTCGTGCTGATCACTTCCTCCTCCTGCCCTTGGCATCATTTGGGGTGATGTCTTTGAGAACGTGGTTTTGTTCCCTCTTCATTGTCCTAAAGCTCCACATTAGGTCCCAGTTTACCGTGTCTGGTGTCCCTGACATGGGTTCGATCCTCTACTGCCCGCTTTGAGCTGGCTCTCCACCGTCCCCAGCGGCCTGGAACTGTGCTGATCACCCACCCCGGGCTCACGAGCAGAGTCTGGCTGGGGCCGCAGCCTCGGGACGCACAGTAAGGAATATTTGTGTACCAGCAGACCCAGGCTCGTTATGTAGGATGCAAACCTCGCCAGCAGGAGTCGAACTGAGCTGCTGGATGTGAGGTTTTCAGGGAGCAGCAAGAGGAGGATTTTGTGTTTCATCCCAGACACAGCACTCGGTGCCTCAGGTGGCTGCGATACACAGCGGTGCCCTGAATGAGCTCCCCAGCTCTCTGAGCACCCACGAGGGCTCTGGGCTGCCTGAAATCAGGACTGTGGTGTGCCACAAGTCATCAAAGCCTCTCTGCTTACAAGGAGAGATGAAGTGGTTCTCAGCTAAAAACAATATTAAAAATCCACCACAAGTGAAAGGAGACCAAAAATCTGGCAGTGGCCAAAGGGACCCGTGGTGAGAACCAGGAGGAGTTTTGTGAGTCACCAGCCGAGAGTGTAACCAGGAAAGCCACAGCTGAGCTGTGCCAGCACGTGTGTGGCTGTCACAAAGGTTATTTTCCAGCTTTATCCAAGCAACTTTTCTCCCTCTGGTTTTCCTTCCTCCCTCCAAGCTCAATGCCCCTGACTTTGAGTGAAAATATCACAAGTAATTGAAGTTGCAAACCCCAGCAGAATACTGAATTAGAAATTAAGCAAAAATGCTCATCAGTTGAAGCACAGAAGTCCTGGGCAATTTTTCTAATGCTAGAATACAGCAATTGGAATATCTTTTTTTTTTTCCCCCCAACTGCTTCACTAACTGAATTGATTGAATTAAATGTGTTCTGTGGTGCCAGCGAACCTCTGACCCCAGTTACTCAGGATAATCAGGGGGTAATCAGGCTGCTGTGATCCGAGCTCCAAAGGAGCAACAATATTGTAAGGTTCAGGGAGCCTGTGCTGGCATTAATCAGATGTCGTCAAGGTTTGATTATAAATCCTCAAGACCACCAAATTGATACAACACGGTTTAATCCACTAAAAATTAGGTATCTACATATTAATCTCCAAGTTGAATATCTGCAAGTGATTGCTTTTCTGGTAAGTGAAGTCAGGTGTCAATGTTTTGGAATGTCCCACAGTTAGTCATAAATATAATGATCAGCATCAGCACAAAAGCAGCATTAGCCAGATTAAAAAAAGATTTTGTTCTAACCTCAAATAGATTTTTTTTTTCCTCCCGTTGGAGTTTTACAGCTCCATTGAAATGATTCCTCGTGTTTCTACTCTAATTATGAGCTTACTCAGAGGCAAGAAATAGGAGATGTTTCTGTGGTACCTGCAAGCACAGCACTTTTCTGCCTTCCAAGGGGAGGAAGGGTGGCTGCTTACAGTATATCACACTGCTGTGTACAGAAATAAAGTGCTATTTATTGTCCCTTAAAATGATTTCCCCTAGAAGTGGCAAGCTCAGGTGAAAAATCTCTATCTAGAAATGTGTGTTAGGATCCAATTAATTCCTGCTGTACTGGATGTCCTTGGGAAGAGCTCCGTGTGGCAGTACTGATGCAGATGTATGAGCACATTACATGGAGGTTTCTGCAGGAGAAGGTGAACCAGTCTTAAAAGAGAGGAATGACACAGTCTCTTAATTAACTCGTGCTCTTCATACATATCCTGGTTTAATAAACATTCAACCCCGTGGAAGAGATTTTTGATATAAACTGAAGAGAACACCAAATTCTTTTTTATCCTATTGGTGCCACCTGTGTTTCCTGGGAATTGCCTTTATTTGCATGAGACATTTGGTGTGCTTGGAATCAGAGGGCCTAAGCTGCTGCTGGAGGGTTTCCAGGCATCCCACAGGGTTAGCTGGGATCAGGATGAGGGAATTGCCCAAAATCTGGGTGTCCCAGCAAGGGTCAGTTCTAGGGACCAGTGGCTGTGTGGGTGCCTTGTGCTGCCTGCTCTCACCCAGACCCACCGTGGGCACATCAGGGCTCGGGGTGATGCTCCTCAGCTTCCAGCAGCACCTTACAGGGATGGCCCTCACAGGAACAACAACCAGGGTGTGCCCCTGGGACAGCCCTCTTTGCTGTTCACAGAGTCACAAAATCACCAAATGGGTTGGGTTGAAGGGACCTTTAAGAACATCTCATCCCACCCCTGCCATGGGCAGGGACACCTTCCACTGTCCCAGGGTACTCCAAGCCCTGTCCAGCCTGGCCTTGGGCACTGCCAGGGATCCAGGGGCAGCCACAGCTTCTCTGGGCACCCTGTGCCAGGGCCTGCCCACCCTCACAGGGAGGAATTCCTTCCCAATATCCCATCTATCCCTGCCTTCCTTCAGCTTAAAGCCATTCCCCCTTGTCCCATCATTGCACACCCATACAAAAAGTCCCTCTCCAGCCTTTTTGTAGGGTCCCTTCGGGTATTGGAAGGGGCTCTAAGGCACCACGTTCAGGTGACCCTGCAGCCCACCCAGGGCAGGTGGGACAGGCTGATTCCCTGTGTTTGGGCGTGCTCCACTTCTCTGTGTCCAGAGCACCCGTGTAGAACCTTGGCCTGTTTTGACCTCCCTGCGGATTCTCAGTGCTCAGACACATCAGCTGGGGAGCACTGCCAGTCATCCCCAACCTCTAAAGAGCTCAGAGAGAATTCAGTACCAGGATAGAAGAATACCTTTAGTTCATTTTTATCCTCCTGTTTAATAAAAAGGAGCAAAATGGATACTTAACCATTTGCACAAAACATATCCAGCTGAGGCTGCAGGGATGTTTGTGTTCCAGAAGGATGTGTGTACAGAGAATGTTTGGGTAGGAAAACATAAATTACCGGTGAGAAAATGAAAGGGCCCTGAATGTTCCCTCTGTGCCATTCTAGGCAAGAAATAAGCACACAACGGGCACTTACAAGAGGAATGTTTCATTTTCCTTTATCACAAATATTTTTCTTTCAAGGAAGGATGAAATGAGCACTGGCAAAAGGAGCTGGGTGGTGGGAGATGGAGACCATCAGCCGCCTTAAAGCATAAAGCAATAAATCCATTTAGCATAGCTGCAATTTTTCCTGACCTTTTCACAGCTGTGCAGTGCCAAACCATACATCTGTTGCTGCAATATATGCTGAAATCTCAGTGTACCCAAAGCAGGTTCACCCCAGCTGCCAGTGGGCTCCCCTGGCTGCCTCTGGAATGCTCCCCTCACAGTGCTGCACGGGGAGGCTCACATCACCCACAGCCATTAGTCAAATATGCTGCATTTATTTCTATTAATCTTTATTCTTGACCTTGGAGAAGGAACTTTTCAGTGCTAACAGGGTTAGAAGCCCCAGGTCTTCGTTGTTCCCATGCTGGGTAATGAGAACTCGGTGCTTACCTGGATGTTCAGGATATAATAAACATTTTTCTGCTGTGAGAGGAAAACAGAAAAGGAAAAATCATTAATCATGAAAGTTCGCTTAATGTCTCTGATCTGTAAATGATTATTCTTGTAGCATAGCTTTTGGATGGAGCAGTAATATTTTGCTCAATGAATGTTGAGCCAACTGGATGTAGACTGGATAATTTGAGGGAAAAAAAAAAAAACCACGAAAAAAACAACCATGTATATCCAGTAGAAGAAACTATGTGCACTAGACTTCATTCATCACTTTGTCAGCAGACTTGGAAGACTTATTGTGTTCAGATGGATTGAAATATGGAGTGTTCAGCCCAAATTCTCCTTTCCCCACTCAGCTTTTCACAGAAAACAAAATGCTGGCTCGAGATTTCATTTTTAAAATTCAGACAGATTCTGTATCACTGCAGATTACGCTGCCTGTAAACTTCCATCTGTACCTCCTGCTTCCACTGGAACAGTGTGAAACCTTGCAGAGTTCTTATCTGCTTCCAAAATAGAGTTTTCAAACTGGGATAACTTCAGACAGCTCTCAGCTGGAGGGGCTTGTAAATCTAGGGCATCTCATCCTCATCAGCTGGCACAACCTAAAATGCCAGAAGTTTGGGGAATTGATGAAATTTGTAGCTGAAATATTCTGGAGATACAAGTTGCTTTGAATGCTTGGAGTGGGGCTGCTCAGCACTGCCCACCAAAGACCCTGGGAAGAACTTTAACCACTGTCAAAACATCTGTTGTTGGCAGCTTGGGCCTTGATCAGCTGTAAACTGGCACAAAGAATAACTCCCTTCTTTGGATTCAGTGCCCTCCCGGGGCACAAAAGGCAGGATTTCTCATTTGGCTGCATATGTTGCTTGTTCTCAACAAGGCCAAAGATTCTGCCATGGAGAAAGTTTCATTTTCATTGCAACTTCCACCTCTCTGCAAAGGCCAGGAGTCTTAAATCTGTGTTCAGTCTTGAAATATTAAGGTACCTAAATAGATGAACAAGATGCTTCTAGATTTTTTATCTAGAAAATTTTTTGTTCTTTCACCTGTTTACAATGAAGCATTCCTCTCTTTTTGTGTTTTTTTTTTTAACTTCCATTAGTTTTGTGCTTTTGTAGAGCATTAAAATACAGTTTTCATACCATGTCTGCCTCCTAGAGGTAAAAATGACCGTAATTTAAAAATTATCAGTAGGTTTCATCTGCTGAAGGTCTCGTCGCTGCCGAGCTCTCTGCCCATCAGTACTGAGGCCACATTGCATTTATCTGCACCTGGGAGCAGACTAAAGCCGTTAGAGAAATTTCTCCTTCACTCCCCTCAATCTCCCAAAATTTCTAGCAAATTAAGTGCTCTCTGCATATGTTAATGCTAATAAAAAATAAAAGAATCTCCATTTTGTCATAAAATTTTCTTTTTTTTCTACCACTTCAGTGTTCAGAGAGGAGTAAATTCACCTCTCCGGCTGTTGAGGGTCCTCCGTGGTACAGGTAACAACTGCAGAGTGACAGAGGATGTGTTTTCTGAACACATTCCATGTCCAGGCCCCAAAAATGTGACATTCTGGGAAGCAGTAGGAAGAATTTGTTGCTTAAGGGGCATGACCTTTGTAGCAAATGCATCCCACCTGTACCTGGCACTGGCACTTGTAGGAATTCCTTGCAAAATGAGTCGTAGGTGGCTTCCACAGCTTTTCCTCTTAGTAGGGCAGTATTGGTAAGCTCCACCATATATGTTCAGATGTTCATCTTCAGCATCAGAAAATTGGTTTGGGTATGAAAAATCTCAGCTGAAAATGGAAAAGGACCATTTTACAAAGCCTCCTTCCCTTCCCGTGTCGCCATCATTAGGATAAGTGGAGGGGAAAATCCTGTAAAGCCTTCCTGTTCTTACAACCCAGCGGATGAAAAAGAAAGAAAAATCCAGCGAGGTGTATTCTATCTAAAGTTCCTTCCATTTAAAGAAGACATCCAGCATCTTAGAAAGAATACAGGCTTAACACTGCCCGTGATGGGAAGTGCACTGGGGATGAAATGAGAGGAGCTGGGTCAGCTGAATTCGGCACAAGGGGCCTCATAAATGTGAAAGGCAGAGCTCTCCCTGCTCCCTGAGCAGGTGAATAGGTGTAGTCTGCTCCTTCAGCCGTGCTCAGATCATCGTTTTCTCTCATGCTGTTGTTTTAAACATAAGGTTTGTTCTACCCGCAGTGAAGGAATTTTTTATAGCTCAGAAAATAACATCATTATTTGAGGTTTTCTCAAAAGGACCTAAAATGTAATAAATACAGTAACCTTTCTTTGTGCTTTGTCCAGCTGGAGAAGGAGTATCTGTTTTTCTATGACACAACCACCATTCTAGAGGTGTCTATTTATTTGTGGGTACTTGATTTATTCCAGAAAAAAACTGAATGCACCTTACGTTTATAGGTGGGAAAGTGGAAAAA
>VYZQ01035697.1:115669-137620 GCA_013400655.1 Mystacornis crossleyi | reverse complement strand
TAGTCACAAGGACTGCCTGTTCCTATCTGTATTGCCGTTGTGCTTAAATAACAGCCAGGTTTGCAATAAGCTTCACAATTAATAGTGAGACTTGGCAACAAAGTTTTGTTTGTGGCTGAAGATACAACTGGAATTAAAGGGTCACGTTTTGTTCTCCTTTAGAGAACACATGTAAATAGCAGGGAAGTAAAGGGCATGGATTCAGACTGAATCCACATTTCTAAAGTGGACTGGTCCCACATTTCTAAAGTCTCATAGGAAAATTTATCGCCTGTTTTTACATGAAGACAATCCTCTGTCTCAAACTTAAAAAAAAAAAAAAAAAGAAAGAAAGAAGGAAAGAAAATTGCCCTGTCTGCTGCCTGTACCAGAATTCTCTCTTTTCGGCTTCAGAAGAGGCATTTTCAATTCTTAAGACAAATGCATGTATTTCCATGCCAATGCCTTGATTTCAAGACAGGAGTTGAGAAAGCAGCTTGTGTTATTGTCATGAGTAGCTGCTGAGTGTGACTCATTTGTTTGTTAAACACACGCTACATATAAATAAACTTGTATATATGGGAATTATGTCTATGAGGTATGGCAAAAAAGCTCTTGGACAGAGGGACATCTTCATGGGTTTTTTAACTGCATAATGTTCATTATCTTCAATGCCCTTTAGAACTGACAGTGTGTCTAATCCTAAACTCTGACCAAGTTCCAGGTGCCGGGAATGCTGTTGTCCCTTTCTGGCTAATTCTGCCATCTGCATTTGCAGTGGGCTAAAGGAAAAAGCGTTGAGCACTGTTTGCACTTTGCCCTCTGATCTTCTGTTTCGCAGCCTTTAGACTACGAGATTTCAGCCTTTCACACGCTGCTGATCAAAGTAGAAAACGAAGACCCGCTGATCCCAGACATAGCCTACGGCCCCAGCTCCACAGCCACCGTCCAGATCACTGTGGAGGACGTCAACGAAGGCCCAGTTTTCCACCCAAACCCCATGACAGTGACCAAGCAAGAGAACATCCCCATCGGCAGCGTGGTGCTAACGGTGAACGCCACTGACCCGGACACTTTGCAGCACCAGACCATCAGGTGAGAGCCGTGCCCTCCAATTTTCACCCACCACAAAGTGGGAATGCCTTTTGTGCCCAAGAGTTTGTTTGCCAGTGCAGAATTACGTTGAAGTTGTTTGGCTCCGTACAGTAAGAAGTTACAGATTATATTTTTTTCCTGCAATTAGAGTCAGTTTGTTGAAAACACAGGACTGTATTAGACAGGGAACAATAATTTTCCACACCATGAGACTCCTACAGTAGAACAATCAAGTGCCACAAGCAATAGACTTGGTTTGCGTAGTTCCAAAACTACTTTTAACCTGCTTGTTTATTCTTCTTCCTTCATGAGAGCCAGTGAAGATGTGTAAAAGTTGAAAATGTGTAAAGAAATGATTCATCTGTTTTACATAGGGTTTAAATAAGTTTATGATCATTTATAGTGTCTCTCAGTGTAATAATGACCGTCCATCCACTTTCAAGAGCTGAGAAAAGATTTCCCAGTGAAAGTCTGAAGCTAAAGGAAGCTAAGACTTGGCCTTGCCCAGATAAATGAAAATTAATTATTATTTCTGTGCTATAGTAATATAATCCCACATATTTTCCTTGTCACAAGGAGAAAACCTGGGTATTATGTGGTATCATCATTTTATATTTTGATCCATCTTGTTTGGGGTTAGATGCTACGAAAAATCAAAAATCAACCACTTTGTTCCCTAAAACTAAATCGTCTTTCCAGACAGCTTTTCTCAGCATTTGAGGATTACAGGTTAGGCACTACCACTGAAACCTACAGCTGTGTTTAATTTTTCATTCCTCCTTGTAAGTATCCTTTCCCCCAGGTCTCAGTGTATGTAAAAAGGTACAAACACCTCGTGAGAAGGGCTTCAAAGCTGCAGCTGAACAGTGGCTCTGTCAATCCACACCATAGGCAGAGATTTCTCTGCTGTCACAGGGTTATTTAGCAGTGATTGTGCAATGCTTAGAGAAGGTTTGACACAGGTACTGTCCTACGAAAAAGAAAGCTGCTGATCTTGAGGATGTTCTCTGTCAGTAACAAGTGTTAATGTCACTGCAAAGGACTCAGATTTGAATGATGAGGAGGTGAATTTAAGCAGGTGAGTGTGCTCATCTCCAAGGAAGGAGGAAAAAGTTGAGGCAGATAATTAAAAGTTTAAATTCTCTGTACCACTTCAAAGATAACATTGTTAATAACATGAATAGTTCAGTTTTTCTCCTTTGACTTCTACCATAGAAATACCAGTTTACCTGAAGGATGATTCTTAACATACCTTTCCCCTGGTTTTCTGAATGGATTTATTTATAGAATAATTTTTTGTTCTTAAGTTTGGCTTTTGCTTCAAAGATCCCTTATTTCATTCACAAAATTTTGTGCCTATGGATGGAATTTCTGTTGCTTGTCAGACAGGGCAATATGAACCTCAGCAGGTTTGCTCAGAGCCTGGCTTGTGCAGAGATCAGATAGTTATTTCCTTTGGGTTTTGGACTGAATTTCAGAAACACAATTATCGAAGTTCTCCATGATTTATGTATTTTTGTGGGAGATGGAAAGCTAACATTCATTAATGGAACAGCCAGTTTTGTGATGCTAAAAGAGAAAAGCCATGAAAATATAAGAATTTTATTATCAAAACCAACAATCCAGGAACTACTACCAGAAATTTTCCCCTTGACCTACTGATTTTGCTGAATTTCTCCAAACTACATTGACCCTGAATTTAAAGGGCACCCAGTGAGTCACTGAACACTCTTCAATTAGCTTTAAGTGTGGTGTGTAACCACTGAAGTAACAAAAACCCGTTCTGCAGTTCACCACATCTCACAACTGGCTGCCAAGGAACTCTCAAATCTTGACTAACTCATCTAAACAGAATTTTCCTGGAAGTTTTACTGTATCTGCATAGCCAAACGTGGAAGGTTTATAGCCAAGAGCAAGATATTTTTTTCTTTTATGTGCAGAAAAGTAGAGCAGAATTAAGCTAGACAGGGCTGGGAATGAGGAATGATCCTATAAAGAAACTATGGAAATGGAAGTGGTTGTGTAAGATAGAATAAAGTAATGCAAATGTAATGGAAATCTGGGAAATGGTAGAATGCATCAGAAAATGCTAATTTGACTACCTGTCAGTCCTATTGCTAAAATAACAAGAAAGCATAAAACAGCATTTTTAAAGGATATTTTAATGCTGACAGGTGTTGAAACACCTGGGTACCAGCAGTGAAAAAGGCAGACTGTGGTATGAGAACAGCATCTGCAATTAAAGACAGGGTACAGTTCCATGTATAAAGGCCAAGACCACTCAGTGGTTTGGATCTGGCTGAAACATTTACCTCAAATTCCTACAGGCAGGTGCGTGTTTAGAGTTTGGGACAATGTCCAGGACTTTTAGAGCACAGACACCAAACTTTGTGGTTCTCAGACTATAATTGTGCCGTCAGTCCTTGCTATGACTATATGGTAAAATAAAGGCCAAACAGGGACAGCACGGACTCCTAAATGAGATATTCCATTGGATATTAATGACCATGAGAGAGCAATGTTTTGTCTGCAAAAGCAATCAGTGTCAGATTTGTGCTGTGTGAACCGTGTACATTACCCCCAACAAAGTATAAATCTCTTCAACATGGGCAGACCAGCGGAGAATTAATGTTGGTGGGCCTTGGGTTCTTTTTTTTCAGCCTATTACAACTGAAATATATCTAACTGCAGGGATATTTTTGTTAATTTTCTGTATAGAACTTGTAGAAGGAGCTGCTGATTATTTGTAATCAGGAAATTTAGTTAGTCTACTAGATATAACATGATAAATGCATTTCAAGACCCTTAAAAAAGAGCAGAGAAACCATTTTTGCCATTGTGTGCAACTAGATTGAATTTATTCTTTGAACAATGCAGATCTGAATCAGAATCAAATTACTCATCTCTGAAAAACGTGGCTTACTTTGTAAAATTTCCCGAAGACAGCTGTACTTTTGAAGCAATTTTCCTTCTTATTCTTCAGCTTGAAGTGTTTTTGCAGGCTGAGGAAGAATTTCATTTCAAAGCTCAACCAAGCTGGCAAAAATGTGTTTCAGTGAAAAAAATAAGACTCCAAAATCACAGACCTCGAGCTGTGGCTGTTTGTCTGCACACGAGTGGCAGAACTTGCAGCTCTTCCTTGTTCCACTGACATTAAAATTCCAGAGGAACTCAAGGTAGAGGTGGGAGCATCATCCTGGAAATAAGAGGTGGAAAACAGTGTTTGTTCCGCTGTCATTGCTCCCAGGAAGGAAAAGAACCTGTTCAAGATGGGTCACATTTCTCAGATTCATTAACCTTTCTTTTTTTTTTTTTCTTTTATTCTTTTTTTTAAAACATTTAAATCTCTCTACGGTTTCCATCTTTTCTAGAATTAAAAAATGAAAGAAATCCAGCAGGCCCTATTTTAATTATAACCCAACAATTTTTTTAATAGAACAGTAATGAAGTTTCTGAAATTTGATTTCTTAATCAGGGATCATTGTTATTTTTGTGCCAGATTTGAGAGTTTAATTTTGGGTACTATTTCCCAACCTCTGAAATTTTAATCAGAAGTTTCAAGTGTACATGTCAATGAGAAGTTAAAGGCCAAATTTAATAACATTTTCTACCTTGGGAAATTAAAAGAAGAACCTCTCTCTGAAATCCATTATTAACAGTAGATCTTAATTAAACACAGTTATGGTTCTCAATATTTGACTCTGTGAAGAGATTGGTTTTAGTATTTTTCCTTTTTCTGGGATTCAACAAGTCCAGAATATTCACTAGTTAGACTTTTAACTATGTGTAAATAACTTGTTTACTGCAGTGTATTTGTAATTTTTAATTAGAGCAGTGTTGTTTTCTGGTTTCATGGCTTATCATGGCAATATATTTTTATTACCTACTGTGCACTTGGATTTTAAATTATTTATGTAAACATATTGTTTCAGTGCTTATTCTCAGTAAGCAATGTGACTCAATGCTTCAGAAATATCTTCACAAGAAAAGTTTATTACAGCTCTAAAGCATATCTAATTCATTAAGTAGAATTAAAATGCAGCATTTGAAGCCCGAGAACTTAGAACCCAAACTGCATCGAGCTTCATGGGAACATGAAAGGTTGCAGAATTATCTGAAGCACTCTATGTAAATAAGGTGTATATTTGTGTGTAATATTTATATCTGCACTGAATCGAGCTGCCCCGCGGAGCACCAGTGGCTCCCGGAAGCACAGGGACACTGACACCGTTTCCAAGCCCTGCTGGTCTGGAAATGGGAGCAAAGTAATTTATTATTGTCAGCATCTCCAAAGAACAGCTACTGGTCTGTCTGGAAGGGGACAGACTCTGTTTCTCTTGATAAAAACTGAATTTTTCTATGCTGCAAACTAAGTGTTAATGGGGCTTCATCCTGGAGCATCTGACCAGGGGGATGAGGAGGCTGAACCCAACTGAATTAAAAGTGATTGTGTTTGTTTGCTGCCTCAAAGGAGGTGAGTCTCTTCTGCCAAGTCTCAAGTGAAAGCATGAGAGGAAATGGCCTAAGTTTCCCAGAGGACGTTCAGATTAGATACTGGTAAAAAATTCACAGCAGGAGTGGTCAGGCATTGGAATAATCTGCTCAGGGAGTTGGTGGAGACACAGATCTGGAAGTGTCAAGAGGTGTCTGGGTGTGGCACTTGGAGATGTAGTTTAGGAGTCGGATCTTGGTTGACAGTTGCATCTTGAAGGTCTCTTCCTGCCTCAATGATTCTGTGCACGATTTGTCATTTCATCCAGAGCCACTGGACAACGGGCTGGCCGTTGACTTTGGGAATGGGAATTTTTTGCTACTGGGACATGTTTTGCTTTAGATTGAATCATCCTCACTTTGGGCCTGGTGCCTGTGAAGTTGGTGGAAATCAGTGGAAATGTTCCAACCTCTAATCAATGGCAGTCATGATCTTTGTCTGAGACGAAATAAAATGGCTGCCTAAAATTGTGTAAAATAGGGCTGAAACGACACTGAAGTAGGATTCAAAGCTCAGTGAGTTTCTCCCGAATCTCAAATGGTTGAGAAAACTAAGGAGAACTGACTGGAAAAAGTGAGTTTTACTTCTGTTCCTCCCCTTCCACCTTCCAATCCCCACCCTTCCACACAGCAATCCATAAGCCATGAATTGCAAAGACAACTCAAAAAGCCTTTTTCATCTCTCTTGCCAGGATTTTTTCAGAGATCCTGAACCCCCTGTGAGCAAGGATGAGGCTTCACATCACATTGCTCACAACCACTTAAGGGATCAATCTTGCATACTTTGTTGCACATCAAGCCTTTTTAAAGCACTTTTGTTGCTGGTGGAGGTCAATAAACTTGCTTTTTTGGGATACGCTCCAATCACTTCCAGAAGTACTACATAATGAGAGAGGGATGGGATGACTGAAGGAGTGAATGCTTAGGAAGTAACACACTTAGTCATGGTTAAATATGTCTCCTAGAGTCTGAAGGACTTGTCTTTGATTCCTAACAACAGGAGATTTGTTTTCCTTGTGCAGACAGAAGAATAGCTCCTTTGTTATAAATGAATGGCTGAGCCCTGCTCTCAGCATGCAGCACCAGAGTTTTTCACTGTAAGTTATACCCAGGAGCATCTCGAGCTGGCTCTGCAGTTTTATTTATGACCTGCCTGAACCCAGCCACTGGGAATTTGTAGTGCATCTCTGGATCTGAAGTTGCTGTGTACTGGGCAGTGTACATTGTTTTTCTCTTCCTTTCTCTCTTTTAAGTTAGATGGAAAGGCAGGGAGAGACGGAATCTGCTTGAAGCAAAGAAAAGTTTTTTCATTTCTCTCTTTGTAAAATCTGAAACACAGAAACATGAACTCTGGAGAGCTGCAGGTATTGGGGTATCCAGCAAACAACGCCAGAAAAGAGGAGATATAATCAACTGTGAAAGAAGGAACTTGGGAAATTCCATCATGCTACACAACCACCACATGTAATTGCAGGTTCTCAGTGGCCAACCACTGCCTCAAGAGTATTTTACACAGCAGTCTTTTTGCTGAAATTGTTCCTTGAAGGTGTTAATACTGTCTGAGTAGATAGTTAATGTGATCCTTGTATTTTGCTATCATAAAACTAATAACTGCAGGGAACAAATAGCAAAAAACTTGCATAGCCTTTTTTTTCAGTCAGTTTAACTAAACTGACTTCCACTTTTTGTTTACTGAGCAAAGTAAATGACCCCTCTTTCCTCCTACAGCAACTTCTTTAGGTCTACAGCAATCAGGGAAAGAAACAAAATTATTTCTGGAGTGGTGCTGGACCTCCTTTATTCTCCTCTCTTACCCAGAACCACACTGATGTAACTCTGGAAGGGTGAAAATGGCTCAAGAGTGAAATCAGCCCCATTTTCCCTTGAAGAAGATGGTTTGTAGCTGGTCAGCACTGTCTGGGTATATCACCAGGGCTGAACTAATGTGGAGGAAGGAGCTGGTTTAAAAAAAAAAGAAGAAAAAAAAATTCTCAGGTGGGAGCTACCGAGATGAGACAGAAGAGAACAAATGACTGGAATTAAATCCCGCTGCTCAGAGAATTGAAATGTCTGCCAAAGCCGGAATCCAGGCCCTGTAAAAGCTGTGGACAGCACCTGGTGCTGGCCATTCAGGAAAGCCAGTTCCATCTCTGTCAGCTCCAGCAGCGGAGCTGCAGAGGAGCAGGATGTGCTTTTCCTCGGAGCTGTGAGCAGCTGTTGATAGTCTGCCTCCCAAGCTCTGTTATTCAGTCCCTTTGTTCCTCACAGGCATCCCCTGGCTGCTTTAATTTACCACCAACCCGTCAGCACCTCCCTGCTGGCACTGGGACAGTCCCTGGCATCAGTGGTCCCCCAGCTCCTCCAGTGTCTCTCACAGTGAGGGGCACCTCTGAGTCTCCCTTGACGTTCCTTTCTGCCCTCTTTTTATTGATATTCTCTGCCTCTGTGCTGGGGCAGGTGTTTGACCCCTTCTTTACTTCCTTCTGCTTTTGTATACCTTAGTTTTCAGTGCTCGAAGCCAATCCCAGCTCACCAGTTTTTGCCTTGCTGGGAGGTGAGGGAGCTTCCCTACTTGCCTTGTCTGTGCTCATATCTTATCTTGTCTGGTTCTTCCTACCATCTGCCAAGGTTTGGGGAGAGATTGATGTACATAAAAGTGTTGGTACAGCACCCATTTCCTTGTCCTCTCCTGGTAGAAAAGGAATCAGAGCAGGGAGGAAATTTTCC
This sequence comes from Mystacornis crossleyi, assembly GCA_013400655.1. Classification (NCBI taxonomy): domain Eukaryota; kingdom Metazoa; phylum Chordata; class Aves; order Passeriformes; family Timaliidae; genus Mystacornis; species Mystacornis crossleyi. Next base: position 129,328 of record VYZQ01035697.1, on the reverse strand, counting down.
CCCAGACTGAGTGAGGCTGTTTTGAAAAACAGTGTCCCTCTCCTGAGGGGGGAAAAAAAAAAAATCTATCCCTTTTTCCTTGGTTGGTGTCTGAAATAGCAGAAGTGTCTGAATTAAATTGTTAAAGACTACCTAAAGCAGGGGGCCTGGGTATTCTCAACTCATGATTCAGAGTTTTGCCCAGAACCCACCTACCTGAAGCCAGACTCCAGCACTCCTGACAATACTTGTCAGAAGATCCTGTTCTCAAAATTTTCCACTGCTCTACTCTGTTGGCATAAATCATACTTAATATGTTGATATTAAAGCTATGGATGATAGTGTTGAAAATCTATGTTTCCATGAAATCAAAGAAGCCATAGTCACCTATTTCAGTTTGCCTTTAGAATCCTGGATTCTTGATTAATAAGGATGAATGTAGCATTTAAGGGGAGTTTAATTAGACCTTCTGTCTTTATCCTGCATAACAATATTATGCCACATTATGATTCCAACCGTGTCAGCACTCAGAATGAATAGCTGTGAACTGTGAAATTATAGGGCACATTTTTCATGTCACTGACTAAACAATATTGCAGATCTTCTTGAGAAATATAACAATAGGATCTATCAGTCACAAGTTATGCTTGCAGTGGAAGGCAGATCTAGACAATAACTCACTTTGTCATTACTGTTCTCTTCTAGTCTCAGAAAAGGCAGGATTTTGTCTCTGGAAGAAGTAAAGGGTATCCTGATTATAATAAGTTAGCTATCAAGTTTGAGGACACAGCGTGAGGAGTCGTGTTGACAGGGAAGGGGGTGGTATGAATTTCTCTTAATATTTTAAAGCTATTGAATTCTGGAGCCTCACTCAGCCGGGTTTGATCGTGCGTGAACGTCTGTGTGTAGGTACAGCTTTCAGTGGTGCTTTGATAGAAATTTATTTGGACTGGTAATAGGTACGATGGGAGCTCCAGGACCAGTGGTGCTTTATATGATGGCAAAAGCTGGAAAACCAAGAACTGAAGCCACAGTTTCCCAGGAATATTGGTGCTGCACCCAGACCTGGATCCTGCCATGAAGGGAAAATGTCTGCTTAAGCAATTCAGCACTCGTGTCTTCAAAGCACGTACAGATTTTGGATGGCACTGGGCAGGTGTTGTCTGACATATTATGGCCATACTTCATTAATTTACCACCTCCAGACTAAGGATAGAATAAACCATGGACTCCTCCAGTTCAGTGGCCAAACTCCTGGTGAATCTGGGAGTAGTTTCCCTCTGGAAAACTACTTTCCCAAACACACAGAATTTCTTCACACAGGAGCTTTCCCAAACACACAGAATTTCTGTTCTGTGTTCACAGCCACTGCTTGCTGGCAAGGCAGCCCCAGCCTGTGCATTTCAAGGTTTAAAGACCCCATCTCCTTTCAGGCTCACAGATGGTTATCCTTGGAGTGGAATTGAAGTTCAGTGAAGAAATTGTCAGAGGGTTTAAGCGCTCATTTTTACTAAATGGAGCTCTGCAGTGTTACTGTAATAAGAAAAACGCCTTGTAGAGTTCAATTGGAATTTTTCTATTAACTTAGTAATAAGGATGCCAATTTCTGCAAAATAGTTTCTGAGTAAGAGTGAAATTATGCACTTTGTTAAGCAGCAGTAAGCCTGCAGATTCATTCTTGGTTCAAATGTGAATTACTAAGGACTGACTTCTTCCCAATTTTATGACCATTATACTCCAGGTAAATATGCCTACAGAGATATGCATGCCTGCTCTACATACAGCCAGAAAATTATTATCCATGGGATCCCTTGGGCAGCTCCTCTGGGTAGTGCTTAGCATCACATCCCCTTGGAGAGACCAACCCTTCTCACCCAGATTTCACTGAATATTCCAAACCCTGGAGAATTTTACACAATTACCTGTTTTAATAGATCTGGCAGAGTACTGTTTCCTCTTTCACGTGGGAAATTTCCACAAGAATTCTCTCTGCCTAAGGCCCAGCCTCTCTGGAGATTCAGCCATGGATTGTTGGTAGCATTTTACACAAACGCAGCCTCAGCCTTTATGTGATAATGTTTCAGGACTAAAATAAGGAATTTTTCTATTAGTAGGAAACCAGGTATGCAGCTTCTGGACTTGGAATCCTCTAAACTATTAACCAGTGTTTAAAAACCATTTTAGCTCAGAAAGAAAACAACACCGTCTCAGTTTTGCACCTCTCCATGTCAAGGGTGTAAAGTCAGTTTGGCTCGTGGAAATTGTTACACAGTTTAGGTTTTTAAGCGCAAGAAAAGAGAAAAAGAAGGAAAAGCCCCTAATGGCTTTTATCTTTGTATAACTGAGCTTTTGAACAAGTCCTTCTTTGTGCAGCTAGGTGGGTTTTTTCATTAGAGCTTCTGTCATTTCAAGGTGGGGGGGAAACCAGATTCTTTTGGTTTTACAGGTTCTGAGGCTTCCGGATTTTTGTCCCTCAAACTGACATTAAAATTCATCCCACGATGATGCTCTGGACCTGCATTGAAAGTGGCTGGCAAAACATTCATGTCCCAAAAGCCAAGGGAAAATGGTGTGAGAAGTTTAACTCCCAGGCATCCAACCCAGGGTTAAATAGCATGAAGTAACTAAGGCATAATAGAGTCTTAGAAGATGATTAAATCCATCCAATTTGCAGAGCACTATATTTGTGTGCACTGAATGCAGTGGATATCAAGCAGAAAATAAAACTGTACATGATTAAATAGTGGAATACTGCTGGTAAAATATTTACCTCATTGGTACCACCCTGCAGTCAGGCAAGGCCTGGATAGAAAGTTTATCAGCAGCTGTCACTGTGGTAAATTAAGGTTAAACAAGCAACTCTAAATCTTCCATTTCCTGTCTTTTCAGTGCTTAAGCCCATAACATCTAATGAAAGCTCTTTTTGTGTCAGAAATGAATACTTATGTGGAGCTTTCCCCTCTAACCTCTTCACATTTTCCATTGCTGGCCAGCAGATTCCTTAAATGACACACATTTGTCATGTTGTTTAATATATGTCTGAGGGGGGCTTGGTTATTATGATGATGAACCTGATATAAAAATTGCGCTGTGCGGAGTAGATTTGTTGTAGGCAGCACATCAGAGCAAGCCTCAGATGCACACAGGATGTGCACCCTGGCAAGAAAGAAGGTTTTTAACCTGCAAAGCGAAATTACTGAGACTTCTCCAGCTCTTAGTATAGAAAGGATAATTTCTCAGTAAAGAATATACTTTAATTTTTTTATTTCCTTGAAAAACACAAGGAGTGTTCATATGTTGTATATTATGTATTGAAATACACCTTGTGACTTTTTTTTTTTTCAGAATATCTGACAGGATTTAATTTTGGCCATCCTCTATTAATATTTAGATGTGCAAGGACAATTTTGTTTTGCAGTAATATCCCTCAGACAAGGGATGTTACAACAAACATCCCCTGAGTGAACCTAACAGAGTGTGGAATCTGAGTTTTAATGTTTTGTTCAACAAGTGGAGAGCAGTATTTTGTTTTCTAGCATCCCTTGGGTGTTGGATGTTAGAGATTCCTACAGGCAGGAAGGTGCAGGGGAGGGAAGTTCAGCACAACAAACGGAGCAGCCTGGACACGATGAGTTTAGAAGTGAAACACCAAAGACATGGCTATGAACCTTGAAACACGGTAAGAGCCAGGCAGGTAAGAGACACCCATGGCTTTAAAGTGGGCTTGGACAGCTTGAATGCCTGAGAATCTGATTCACTGGGGTTAGGAGAGGTAAATCACACTGCCCTGCTCATTCCTCATGGTCCTTAGAGAGAGTGAGCTAGGCAAACAAAAGAAACTGTCTGAAAATAAAGGAAAAGATGTGACACGATATCACACATTGCTGCAACATGCAGGACAGAGAGAGGTCGTGTATTTTTGTATAGTTCAATGTAATCGGTCAAACAAAACTCGAATAGGAGATTGTCCGTTATTACCAAAAGAATGAAAGAGAATTAATTAAGTTCCTTCTGTAAGAACTGCACCCATGAAGTATTTTGTGTATTTGAAATCAGCTGGAAAAAAAGACCAAAATCTTAATTTAAAAGTTATTATTAGCCAGGAATAAATGTGCCTTTTTCTTCACATTATCAGATGATAATGTAATTTTTCCTTGGATGTTAGGTACTCACATTATCAAAAATGTTACTGAATTTCTCACCTACCCTTTCCTTTTCTTGTTATTGATGCTGCAAGGTTGGAAAATGTTTTTCCTTGGTGGGTATTAATTCCTTTGGGCTACATAACTACACAAAAACACCAGGACAGTCTATCTCCCTACTATGAATACAGTTCTTTTTAAACAAAGCTAAACAAGAGAACTAAAAGGAAAAACACATCGATTTTTGCATTACTGATAACAAAGTGACATATTTTATTTTATATTATCTCCTGCTCTTGCACTGTCCCATAGAGAATTCAACATTTATAAGAGATGCCTAGAGTTTAAAGAGGTGACAAGGAGTTAACTCCTAAATAAAAACTCCTACCTAACTCTTCAATTGCCATCAAACTGTGACCAAAATCATTCTGGTACGATTCTGTTTCACCCTGGAATGGTTTGCCTGGGTTTGGAACTCCACATATCTCCTCCCTGAAGGTGACATTTAACAAGGCCGCGTGAAGGGCTGGAGCCAGGACAAGCCTTTGATTCCCAGTGTCATACCAGGGGTGAGAACAGGCTGTGGTGGTGTCCCCATCCCTGGAAGTGCCCAAAGCCCCGCGGGTGTGGCACTTGGGGACACGGGTTAGTGGTGGCCTTGGCAGTGCTGGGTTAATGGCTGGACTTGATGATCTTAAGTATCTTTTCCAATCTGAACAATCCCATGATTCCATGACTCTCTGTGCCAGCAGGAACTTGAATTTCCGGCACAGGGCTCTGCCTCTGTCCAGGTCCCTCTGTCAGGGAGCCAGTGGGGGACAGAAAGGAGCCGTGGTGGCATTTTGTTGGTTTAGATCTGTCACTGATGCCATGGTGGGTACAGATGTGTTGGTGGAACCTTCCAGCCTCGCTGGCAAAGCTCTGCCTGGAGGAACAGGGAGCCGATGGGAATGTCTCCCTGTGTGCCCGGAGCGTGTCACGGGGAGCTGGTGGCAACGGGGAGTGGTGGCACCCACAGGCTGTGGCAACAGGAGCAGCAGTGGCTCTGCAGGAGAGGCTGAGGGTGCTGCTGCAGCCTCCTGAGGGGTCACACAGCTCTGCCCGCGGAGCAAATCCCCTCTACGAGACCTCGGTTCTTAATTCAGCTGTTACTGTGAACGGCAAACACGAAATATCCTTCTGGGGCTCAGCTCCACACTCAGCAAAGACATGATAATGGCTCAGGCAGTGCTCTAATGTGAGCAAAAATCCAAGATTTAAGCCAGGTTTTGCCTGGATCAGGTTCAGCTCAACTCCCAGGATCAGTGTTTTCCTTCAGCGAAGTCTGGATTCCAACATGGATCTTTGCCACTCAAGATTATGCCTGTCAAATACGTGAAAACACACTTATAATCAGCAGATTAGCAGGCAGTATCTCACCAAAATGAGTGTCTGGAGGGAACCCTGCAGCAGCAGCAGCGTATTTGATCCTGGCTGTCCCATCATGTTTAACTGGAGCTGGGGACAGCGCTGTGCGTTCGACAGGGAGAGCAGAGGCAGGGAGCAGGGCTGGGGCTGTTTTTCCTGCCAGGCCTCCAACTGCAGTGTGCCAAGGAACTCGGAGGCTTTCCTAAGTCAGCAGAACATTATTGCTCTCCCATCATCTCCGTGCTACGCCTTGGGAATAGCTGAGTCTCAGAAACCAGCCCTGTGCAAGTCCAGCCAGCTCAGGAATGCCCCGGCTCTGTCAGCACGGGAAACTACTGCGATTACTTTTCTGGCACTATCAGCTCCTTCACAGATTTTCTGTCTGAATTGCCACTTCTTGCACAGCCAATTTATTGTATGTTAAATTTTGTCCTTTCTTATGTGACCCGTTTTTTTTTTTTTTTTCTTTGAGTTTTGTTGCTAGGCTAAGAAAATTCGAGTGAAAATATTTATGCTGGTTCATCCCTTTCAACCCAAACCGTTCTATGATTTCCTCTAACACTGTAGAGGTAAAAATTGCTACATGTAGTAAGGGATAAGATGGAGGAAAGTCATTCTATTAATAACTCTGACTGCCTTGGGAGGAGCCAGGAGCTGTGGTCCCAGGGATGCAACTCGTGGATGTTCATGCTGAGGTGCTGCTCTTTCTCACTGTGTCATTTGTGCACATTCTTTGCTTCCCAAAGATCCATCATTAGCAGGAAATGTTGTTAATGTTTAGTATCAAAGGAAGTAATTCTGCTAAATCTGCAGGAATTAATTCCCTGAATGTCCCACTTGGTATTTCTTGATCCCCTGGCAACAAGGAGAAAGGCCTGTGATAGTTCTAGACTTTATTATTAATTATTTTCAGAGTGGCAAGGTTTTATTCCCCATTGCTGGGATACACAGTGTCCTCCAGATTTATACTGGAGTGGAATTCTTTGAAAAATACTGATGAGAAAAGGCAACAAAACAGTCAAGTGAGTGTGCAAGAGGCAGCTGAAGGTGCCCAGGGGTGTCTGCTGCTCTCACTCTGCTTTGGGACATCGCTGTAGTGAGGGCTCCGCGTTGACTGGCACAGCACACAAACTGTGCTGAAATTATTATTCAGCATGTTTGTTACCCTTCCCTCCTGGAAATCAATTTGCAGAAACAAATTCCCTTCCTTCATTAAGAGATGAGTCCCAGAATCAACAGCAGCCAGGGCTGGGAATATGTTTGGATTCAGAGGCTCAGGGTGCAAACTGTGCTGTGGCTCCCCTCCCTGCCCTTCTGGGAGGTGTTTCCAGGCCCGGGTGTTCCCTCTGTGACTTTAGTTTTAGCCAGGGCACAGCTGAGGTTTCCTGGAAGCTGCCAGAGCCATCCCTTGCTGGGAGCAGCCGATCCCTGGCAGTGGGACCCACAGTCCACCAGGAGCTCTACTGATCCGGACAAATCAAAACTTCATAGGGTGAGCCACTTCCAACCTCCTTTCTGCCCATCCCTTGGGAAAAAAAAATGGAGAATCTGCAGAAATGTGCTATTCCACGGCTGTGTTCTATACTGACATTTCAGTGGTGAATCTGCTGGGCTCTTATAAAAATTTTCCAGGTTTTCAAGAGCTACCAGGACAGTTCTTGGACATGGAGAGCAGCAAATGGATTTGCAGTGGGAGCAGCTGCCTTTGCTGGAAGCACAGGCACAAAGAACAGGCGTGTGCAGAAACTTTGATAGAGTTTTGCTGCCAAAACCCTTCCCTGGGTAGTTTGTAAAAGACCCTGCAGCTCATCTGATGTTGATTAGCTTTTGAGGCACAATTGCTACGATGAGAAAACTTTTACTGATTTGCATGTGTTGCCAATTATTCTAACAGTAACAACCTGATTATACCACTGTGTTAGTCCCAGATATGGTGTATTATTCCCCAGCTTTAGGAATAATTCTGATAGCTATAGCCTCTGGCTTCATTTAACCATAGCCCTAATCACTTCTGATTAAAACATACATAAATGAGTTTGTGGATTTTTTTTTTTTGTTACACCTCAGCTTCTAGGATTTTTTTTTTGCCCCGAAGGAAAGAAAAAGAGAAAATTAGGTTTCAGCACAGAGAAATGTTTGAAAGACTGTATAATAATAACAAAATATTTTCGTTTCCGCAACATTTTATTTAACTGCCTCATTAATACAATTTTATTATTTTCATTTGATTAATTGCTGTAGGTTTTGAGTTTGGGTTTATTTTATTATTCTAGTTGCAATGACTCTCCTGTTAATTTCTTCATGTTTACCATGGGGTTTACAGCATTATTTCTCCACACAAATAACTAATTAGTCAACCATTTTCTCATTTGACATTTCTCAGTGGCGGGGGACTGAAAACTGAATTTCATCTAATTTTTCATTCTGTTTTGATCGTATCATTGGAGATAGAGAATTGTGATGAAAGCCAGCCTGTTAAATCCCTGATGTGACATGCAAAATAAAGCTGAATTGAAGAATCTTTTAGCTCAGACGGGGAGATGGGGTGCATCAAAGTGCTCTGCAGATGGCAACAGGAGCAAACACTGAGTGTAGTGTGGCCACGGCCTGCAAACTCTTTCCTCAGGGCACAGGAACTTCCAGGGCTAAAAGCCCTGAGATCAGGGCCAGACAGGCCCTGTTCAGACAGAATTAGCATAAAGTATCTACAAGCTTAAATCTGGACATAAACTCCCAGAAACTCGAGGGACATTTTGGGATCAGCCAGGAAAAAGCTGCTGCAGGGAGTTACAACAAAAGCTGTGGTGCCCCACCTGCAGAGCTGATGGATTCACCCTGGAATGTGTCCAGGTTATCAGGGAAATGTGCATTTTCAGTGACTGAAAATCCACAGACTCACTTGTGGCACAACAGTGATGGGGGGATTTAATTTTTCTTTTTTTCAATTGTACTCTTAAGTTGACATTTCCAGCCTGTGAAAATACAAACAGTCTGCAAGCCCATAAATCCATTCCATGAGGCTGAAAAATGGTTCTTGCATAAATCCTCAATCTGTAGTAAGTTTAAAATTGCACCTGACCTAACACCTTTCTCAACAGCGTGGCCAGAAAATGTGAGTTATTTCAGGTTTTAGATTTTGCTAATGATATATTTATTCTGATTAATAATAGTATTGATTTCAGTTAAATTTGCTCCTTTTTTTTTTTTTTTTTAAAGAATCTAGCCCAAGTAATTTGAGCATGTCCAAATCTCTTCAGGAGAGCACTGCAGGAGGTTTTTCACAGGCTGCTGCACATGTAACATAGAGCCACACTTTCAGTGCATTTGAATCCCAGTTTAAATTCATTCATTTTGTATGATTTAATGCTAAAGAAGGCTGACGGCTTAGCTTGGCAGCTGGAGAGTGTAAATGAAAGATGGGCACTGGAAAGTCCAAGCAGAGGCCAGTTCAGATTTTATTTTCCTTTCTAACTCTCTAACAGCATCTTTGGAAGAATGGGTTAACTCTGTGTTAATAGAGTGTGGTTACAAGGAATATCTTTAGGCCAAGGTTTAGGCCAGACACAGTGAGGTTTAAGATTCACAACAGGTCTTCAAAACTGTCAGTGATGACCTCCAGAGGTTCCTTCCAAGCCCAACCACTCTGTGATTCTGTGGAACCACCAGCTTAGACATACAGACAGTTCTGCAAGCCTTGAGGATCAGGAATGACCAGGCACACGTTTACAGCTGCCAAGGAAAGTTCTGGAAAAGCCCTTTAGTGGGGTCAGCTCTGCTCCCTTTACCATTTCTCTTGTAACCTGGCCTGTAGTTCTTGAGATGTCTAAATTACGTTTTTTCTCACTAACACTGTGTGATGAAGCATTTATGCTTTTGTTTTCCCTTTGATATGAAATCCTCTGGTTGCCTTTTAGACCTTACCTGTAACAGAAATGAACCCCAAATAATTCCTCCCTTCTGCTGTTAGGACAGGCTTTGCCACACTAAACACAAGGGCCGTGAGTCATTGCCCTGGACAAAGTTGTGTTTAGGGGCTGCAACAGAAGATTTTGGGTGGTAGCTTTATATCTGAGTCAAAAATGGAATCCAAACCTCTGTATTCACCTGCACCTCGAAATTAATACATTTAATCAATTTTCAGTATCTGGAAAAAAAGCGAATTACAGAATAATTGAATGGTTTGGGTCAGAGGAGCCCTTACAGATCATTCCAACCCCCCTGCTGTGGGTAGGGGTGTCATCCACCAGGCCAGGATGCTCCAGGCCCCATCCAACCTGGCCCTGGAAAATGAAAACCCACAGCTGCTCCAACAACATTCTTATGGCGGCTTTAATGCCACAAACATTTTAAAATTAAAAATAAAGTAAACAGTCGCAGAAGTTGCTTAAAAATTATCTCTGCAAAATCAAATGCCTGTATAGTTACAGAACATTAGCTGTAATACACATTATAGAATTGCTGTTTTTGTTCCACATGGGATAGGAATTCGAGACCCAGCTGTGCAAGGCTGGGAATATACACATATATATATGGGTTTTGCCCTCCCCAAAGCTTATAATCCAGACCAGCCTGGAATATCTTTGTTATCTTGTAGCCTAAAAGCAGAAGAATTGCCATGTGTCCTCAGTAATGAGCGTGGTTCAGCTGGAGCAGCGCTGTGCTGCAATAAGGTTCCCTTTCTGCTCTTTCTGGTGCCATATGCTGCTGTAATTAGTGCAGGCAAAAGGTAATGAGAGCACAATGGAGAAGAGGGAGCTCCATGGGAAGCAGGTTGATCTCTCAAACTCTGCATTATGTCATCCTTCTGTAGAGCACAATGCAGTTTTAATCCAGATTTTTTATGTTGCACTTATATTTGGGGAAGTTGCTTTTTTTTAAATCTGTCTCTGAGAAGCACCACTGGTTCCCCAGGTGTGTATATTTGTGCTGTAATTGCTGCACCAGTCTCTCCCAAATACCTGTGAACCTTTTTCCAGGGGTAGTGGCTCATGATTTTTCAACCAGAAACTCATACTGGTTTCATTTGAGGATTGCAGGATACCTGTATTAAGAGGTTTTTTTCATTCAGCGGCAAAATGGTGTTCATGCTGAGCTCACAGGCACAGATACACAAAGTTATCTTCTCCATTACTGTTTTACTTGAATTGTTCTGGAAGAGTTCATAGAAAAATTTCAGGTGCTGCCATTTCGTGTTGCAGTCCCAGCACAAGCAAGGATTCATGAATGTGAATAATGTGAATGCTTTTCATCACAAATGCAGACGTGGAGCTATACTTAGGTGAAATATTAGGTCACTGATAGTTTATACTTATGTCAGTGGGACCAGGATCCATAAAAGGAGCAAGTATGAATTGGATGTCACGTATGGATAACTTTGTTATATTCCCGAGACTGGCTCCTGCTGGGCAGAGTGAAATTCTATGAAAATCTTTACTACCAGTGTTTTATCACAGAGGGTTTTGGGTTGGAAGGGACTTTAAAGATCATCTTGTTCCAGCCCCTGCCATGGGGGGCTGACACTTCCAGGTTTGCCCAAGACCAGGAAGCAAACACACACATATATGGATGGATGGCAGAGAACATGGATTTTAACTCATCTGGGTTTAACTCCATTTCAAACATAGGTTAAAAAAGAATTAAGGAGATAGGCAATTTGAAAATGCCAGGAAATATCTTTCTGCATCTTTAGAAAGCCACTCAAATATTCTTTTCCATTCTGTCTATCTCGGTACTTTTGATGTCCCTCCTTGCCCCGTGCTCCCAGGCCTTTTGCAGTGATTTACAGATTTTATCCTTTTAGCAGCTTTTCCAGGCAGAAATACATCCTCACCATTTTAAAGCCGAGTTGAGGACTTAGTAAGAAAGAAAGGCTTCCCTAATTCCATTGTGGTGGAGCCGGGACCCGAAATCCAGGCGGTGAGTCCCAGTTCAGGCAGCCCAGCCTTGCTCCCTGCTCCCCACGGTGCCAGCGGCTGCTGCAGTCTGCAGAGCCTGGCTGGAGAACCAGGCAGATGTTCCAGGGACCAAAGGCACTGCAGCCCTTCCCTCCTTTGGGAATTGTGGTGGAGCAGCTCCTGTAGGACACGGCTCAAGCACCCCAGTGCTGACAGAACCTCTGCCCTGCCCTGCGCTCAGTGCCACGTCAGGCGGGCTCGGCTGTGTCATCAGCAGGGGTTGGCACTGCTTCATTTTGCCTTCCTCCCCTTTCTGTCGAGGCATCAGAGCCCGACCCGACACGGGAAAAGTCTGGCAGTTACCGAGCCCTGGAAGTCCTTGCCAGGAGCAGCACTGAGTGTGCCTGGCTGCTCTCCTGTGACCCCCTGGGCCACGGCACCGCTGGCTGTGAAACCTTTGCTGTGGCTGGTGCGGGGCTGTGGCTCTGACTGGATTTCTGTGTCGGTGTCTTCAGCTCTGTTCTCTGTAAGGACCTTTGCTAACCAAGCCACCAGCCCCTGGAGCTGCTCTCGGAATTCTTTCTCTGTTATAGCAAGAGAGAGATGTCATTTATAAATTTTAAATTATTTCCATATATCTGCTACTCTATTTTAGCTCTGCACCAAATGGACCAAGTGCGTATTTTGATTTGTGTTCCGTTCTGCGTCCATAGCCTGTGTCTCTTTGCAGGTCTGTGTTCAAGGCGTGCACTCAAACATTGGAGCAGACAATTTCCAGTGGAAGGGAATTGGTTTTGCTGCTCTCTTTGCAATGCCTGGCTTGTTGACAATACCGGGACATGAACCCAGTGCAAGGGGGTCACAGTCAGAATATGTTACACCCACATCCCTCTGCCCTTTTGTCATGCAAGCCCTTGGGAACCGTGAGCTGTTGGCGCAGTTTAAAATTAAAAAAAAGAAAAAACCACAATGAAATAAACTCCACGAGCAGCGCCAAATCTCACTGCTGCAAAGTAGAATAAGACCAAACTAAAGAGTAATTGGCACACGAGAGAGCACAGCTCTGTGTACATCTGATGTCTCAGTGTGCTCAGGACTGAAGAAACAGTAGGTACATGCAGGCAAGTTCATGTTTAGCCACCTAAAAAATGGTCTGATTTTAAAAGCTGCTGTGCAATCAGCAGATTGCACCGAAGTCAAAAGTGGGAAGTGAATCTTTGCAATTCAGAACTTCTATTTTTATCACGGTTTTTATGATAGGTCTATTCTAAACCTTTGCTAGCAGAGCCCTCAAAAAGTGGAACAAAGAACAATCATCTTAACTGTACTGCAATATGCTCTTACAATAAGTAAAAAATGTGGTGGGAAAGACAAAGTACTACTTTTACACTATCCTGTGCCAAATCACAGGTTATAAAATCCAGTTTTTTATTTGCACAGCCAACAGTGCTTTGTAGAGGAATCAGGGAAGATAATACAATCCATTTTACATTCTCATTACTTCAGAAGTGTTGAATCCTCTGAAATGGTTTCGGGGTTAATTGAGAATTTGCAGTTTTACAATAGACTAGGAATTGTTTAGGCCGCCCTTGTTTCATATTTTTGTGCATACCTTTGTTGCAAAGTTATAAAAACAACAATAAAAAGAGAAACAAAGAAGTGAAATGAAATAATGATCTGCATTGTTGCCATTCCAGGCACTCATTTTTGTGGGAGATAAAGCTGAGGTATTGATTAATGTTTAAATGGCTATTAAGAGGAAGGACATGTTGGGTTGATGGAACATCTCACTGTGCACTAACGTTTTCCTTTGATTCTTTTCCACATATTCTCTAAGGGAAAATTTCTGCTCCTGGGGAAGCCAGTGGTGAAACTCTGAGTTACTTTTCTGCCAGCATAAATAAGTCAACTATTTTTCCTCTTTATCTCTTTTTCTGCATAAATTCCAAAAGTTTCTGGTTTCCGAATCTGCTCTTTAACTTATTTTAACACCAGAACAGCTCACAGAGATGTGTAATTTTTCCTGGCTGTACATGCTGAGGTTTTGATGCTGACTCTGACTGCCTGAGCACCAGAATATTCCTGTGCACCACAGTCAAGCTCAGCAGCACCCAGGAAGTTGCATTTTTCAAGCCTGAAACAAAGTTGTGGTAAAGAGCAGCAGCCTGGCCAGGGCTGTCTGTCAGCACTTCATTAGCAGCTGGAATTTTATTTCATTTTACCTTTTTTTTTTTTTT
>VYZQ01035697.1:98688-115644 GCA_013400655.1 Mystacornis crossleyi | reverse complement strand
TGAAAATGTGTTATTTTTGTTTATTCCCTCAGAGTTACACTGATATATATAATTTTTTTTTTTTTTGGCAGCATTATCACACAGGAGTTTCAGGTGAATTCAGTTTCAGGTGAATGCTGCTGTGAGGCACTGCCTTGGCACAGACTCATTAAATAATAACAGGTTCCATGTCAATTACTGGTAATTTAAAATGTCTATAAAAGGTTGTATGATGGTTTATGACCTGTAACAGTTCACTACAAAAAAGATAAACAGGTTATTATCCCACGTATTGATTATCTGATTGGAGTTTTGGTTTAAAATATTAACACAGTTAATTGGAGAGGGAATTGGTGTCAGTTAATTCAGTTCTGTGTTGTTCTATTACTTAATATCTTTAGCTGAGTATAAAATTAGGCACTCATCATGAACATTCTTACATTTCTTGCTTCAGTCAAGCAGGGAAGTTCCTGGTGTGTAAACTCTACAATCTCTTTAAACATTTCCAGTTTTGGGGACTGAATATTTGTGCTGATTGAAGGGAAGAAAGCACACCAGGGAATTTCATACTGGGGGATCTTAGAGACAGCATTTCCAAGCTCTGATTGAGGCAACATGGATGTGGTTGAATTTAATCAGCAGAAGGGGGAAACTCCAGATCCCGGAGCACAGAACAAATGTGTGCAAGCAGGGCTGGGTGTAACCCCCTCCCCACAGACCCAGTGAATTCCCTGCCTGACTCTCTTTTTGCTGCCATTCCCTGCAATTTAATACATTTCCAGCTCACCCAAAATAAATAGTTGGGGAAAAAAAAATGAAAAACACTCAAAAAGTAAATTAAAAATACAACTTCTAGTCCAACTGGAATTTTGAGTCTGGAAAAGGCAGGACTGTGGTAGGATTCATGAGGTCAGTGTGGGTGCAGAGACACACTGGAAGTATTCTGGCTGTATAACAGAGCCATAGGAGACAGGTCCTATGTAATGTCTTAAATATTGATTTCTCTGCTAAACTTTGGGACATATATTTATCTCCAAAGGAATTGACTCAAACTTCTCTCTATATCTCCCTCTGCCAGCTAAGCCTTACCACACTGAACTGTCTCTAAGGGAAGGCACAAGCTTTAAATTGTGTTTTTGAAATATTAAGAGATCCACTCGTGAAAGCCCCTGAGTGCAAAGACAGATTGCTTTACAGCAAAGCCATTGGTTTATGTTCAGCTCTGTAATTTGACAACAACTTCTGCACCTTTTTTCAGGTATTCAGTGTACAAGGACCCAGCAGGGTGGCTGGAAATCAACCCTACCAACGGCACTGTGGGCACCACGGCAGTCCTGGACAGGGAATCCCCCTTCGTGCACAACAACGTCTACACTGCTCTCTTCCTGGCCATCGACAGTGGTAACTACTATTATTATTACTATTATTATTATTAATATTATTATCCCTAATAGCCTTCAATGTTCCTGCTTGAAAAGTTCTGTTCTGAAAGCTGCATGTAAAAATCAACCATGTGCTGCAGCACCTCTCTGCGTGGCCACCTAAAGCTATTAGAGACCATTGTGGAAAACAGAAGAAAGAGGAATTAACTTAAAACTTCAAATTTAGAGCAGCTTTAATTTAGGTTTCTACCTCACACACTTATTCCTACACTGATGTCTTAATGCCAGGTGCAATTAGTCTAGAAACATTCTTGGAAAGTAATAAATCATCCTAATCGGGGTGAGTTTTTTCACAATATTTGAGCAGTCAGCATGCCTGAGGCACCTAAATACCAATAACAACTCATCCTTGATACGTTGAACCGTAATCTGTTTAATACAATGACAGTGACAATAAAAACATGACTAAACCCCTTGTTAAAATGCAACAATTTTTGCATACTGTGTGAACTAAAGTTCCTTCTGTCAAATAGAATCCAAATTAAGCTATCTAGGGAAAATTCAGCAAGTGACTTTGGAGCAGAGAAAGAGAGAGAAAATCCTGAACATTCCCAATCTCCCGAGCTAAAGGTACTAAATAAATAAAAGATTTTCCTGTAATATAACAGCTAATATGCTAACACTTTTTCACAGCTACAGCTGGTTTAGTCCTGGTTGATGAAATGTAAAATGCTCTTTTTAGGAGAGTAATTCTACATTTTTGTAAGCACATGACTCAAGGAACATTTGCAGGGCCTGACAGGAGAAAGAAAATATCACCTTAAGTATAACAGAAAAAAATTCTGCTGAGATGATGATTTACTTATGTATTAATATACATATTTTCCTTAGGAAATTTCTGGGGGGAAATTTAGCACTAAACATATTTCTGTCTTTTACTTGCTATTGGATAGAGGTTTATTTTTTTTTTTTTTTTAATTCATCTTAAAATCCGGTGTACTGGGAAATGTCATCTCAGAATGAAAGTAAAAATCTGGGATATTACTGAGGGGTTACCCAAAGGACAAAGTTGTGTTTTAAAGGTGAAGTCAGACATTGTCAAAGAGAATAGATGGAGAAGGAAACCGAGTGGTTTTGACTGTGGGAACCAGCCTCAGCGGTGTGGATTTGGGGGGACACCTTTATGCTGCAACTTAGGCCTTGCTGATTTATGCAAAGCCCAGAACCTCACTGCTTTTAATTCTCAGATTTTTTCTTTTTTCCCCCCCCCCATTCTGGAAAAAAATGAAAGAAGGGAAAGCTGTGCTGAACAGCAGAGCAGGAGAGGAAAGGAACCCTGTTCACCTGGGGTTCTGTGCCGGTGCCTGATTGCAGCCTCTGTCACTGGGTTTATTTGTGGTGGTGCAGCTCTGTCAGTGCAGAGCTGATCACACACCTCGGGGACTGTCACCCTGAGGAGTTCACTGTGGCCCCTCCAGAGCTCTGCACTCCTGCGGTGGGCAGCCCTGCCACGCGCGGAACTGGCAATAAACAGCAGATCTTAATTAGCTGATATGAACCTTGTGCCCTGGAGCACCTCTGGATCGACCACCAGGCAGCTGGGGGAGCACCTTAAACTGAAGAGATGGGCTGGGAAGTGGGAAAATTTTCTGCTGGCCTGTATCAGTGGCTCTGTGGTGAAAGCAGCCAAGGGAGTTTTAGAGTTGATCACAACAGGTTGGGGGTCTGCCTTGTCCCCTGCAGGGTCTGGGACTGACAATATCCCTGGAAAGTGTTCCCAAACTTATTTCCAGGCCACTGACAATGTGAATTAGCACAGCTGGGAGACCCACGTCATCTCTCCAGCCATCAGAGCTAAGGTCCAACTTGAAATACTGCATTAGACGAGAAGCCAAATTGTGGTAGAATGATAGGAAATGAATACAGAATTATTTCACGACTCTAAAAGAAGATTGTGTTAACTTAAAAAGGGGAAAAATTTTGATTGAACGTAACTAGCTGCATTCTCTTCAGAGCAGCATTGTCCAGAGTGCAGATCTCTTTCTTCAGGTTAGCAAGTGGAGCCTGTCTAATACCAGTGAATATGCCTGGGACTTTTCTGAGAGGGCAGCCAAAGCCAGGATTAAGAATTGCCAAATGAAAGAGGGTAATAAAGTGAAAATTTAGAGGCATTTCCAATAGAGCAAGTCATTTGCTTGGGCTGACAGACCTGGGGTGAAAAAGGAGGAGAGGAAAAAAATATTTTTCCCGAAATTCTATTTTCAGAAGCATTCAGTGGAGGTTTTTATTTCCCGTGGCCTCTCAGTTTATCTCTGAGTCAGATCTGAGATGTGCTGGCACAGGCACTGAGGAAGTCTGAGCTGCCACAGGCTTTCCTTTCCTTTCCTGGGAATGCAGAGAGCTCAGGCAATGCCCAGGGCACAGGCCAGCAGTGGGAATTGGTACCCAGAGCAGCTCCCAGCAGAGCAGGCACTGCAAGATCTGTGCTAATCTTCAACAGAATTTATAATGAATAACTCTAAAATCATAAAAAGCCTTGTACTTAGACATTGCTAAAGTACCTTAGCCATATGCTAAACCATAAATACGAGCATTATTTCGTGTTCATCGCATATAGAAAAGATTCTGTTGCCCCACTGTGTTCCGTGCTCACCTCTTTATAAAATTACCTTACACTCGAGTGCTGTCATGGGTGAAGAGTGGAGACAGCTGAAAGCAAACCTCACAATGATCCTTTTTCCATCCCCTTTTGCTGATGTCAGTAGAGAATCTGTCATCAGTTCCAGCAGGCACCGGCTCCTTGTTATTACACTTGAGTGCAGGGGGCAAGTGCCAGGGCATTTATCCCATCTGTAAAATGTTGGATATTTCTGTCACAAGTAAAACCTGGAGCTTTGTGCTTGGTAGTTCCTTGTATAAACCCATCACGTCTTTATCTTTTTTTGGGGATAGCACAAAACTGTTCTTTACCAGTAGGACGGTAACAATGAATGGGGCATAGAAAATGGAGTCCCTCCACTGCAGGAAATAATTTAGCTCTTTATGAGATTCTTTTTTGACCTTTATGATATTATTTCTCAGCATTATCAAATTAACCGCAGGTAAAGGTTGTTGGATATGAATTATGCTATTCCTGATCTAAACAGTTCCTGTACCTTCCCAAACACTCTTAAAACCATGTGTAACAGCAAATTTGATGGAAACAATGTTAATTTTATAGATAATAAATTTTGACCTTTTATGGGGACGCATTACACTTTAAAAAGGACTTTTTGGAAGAAATATCCTAATTTTCTCAGTACATTTGATTTCAGTAAAAGGTCAACATGGTGTCTTTAGAATTTGAAAACTTTTTATTAAAGACCTGTGTGGACACAGAGTCTCTGGCCTATTAAAGAAGAAATTAAACATTGGTAGGAAATACCATGCAGCAGAGTTAACACATTAAAGTGTCATGAACTGTGTTTAATCTGAGAATGAGCTGATAATGGGGCAAAGTCAGGTTTATGCAAACTTGGGAAACATCAGGGGTTTCATTCAATTAACACAAGCGCCAACAATGGTGAACATTTTATTTCCTGGATTTAGCCCTCTAATCACTGAACCCAATGCATTATTGGGGGGGTTTCTGGCAAACACACCCGCGTGAAACACAGAGGAGAAAGCATTTGAGTCTGAGAAACCTGCGTGGAACAACCTTCCAGGTGTGCTGAGTGATGGTGCCGTGGTGTCACCCTGCAGATTCTGTCACTCACTGGGAAATCTGGGACCAGGATCACAAAGCACAACTCCTGTATGTTTTCCTCATGAGGACAGCCATGCTAAAAACTCTCCAGGAAAGGTCTTTTCTTCTCTGTAATCTGAGAGTTCGAGCAACAATCTGGAAAAAGTTAGGAAAGAGTAAACCATGTCTGGAGGTGAAGCTAAAAATACCTCGAAAATATGTGGAATCTTCAAAAGATAAAATTAGATTCTCCCTTTCCTTTTAGAGTCATGAATAATAACTTATCCCCAGATTTACCTTATTTATGCAATAATCACTCTATTTGTGGAATTAATATCCCATTGTGTAGCTTTTTCTGTCTCTTTAGAAACAAAACCTTTGGTTATTTTTGGTTGCTTGATTCATGGAAAACCCACCTGTGCTGTGCAAGGCTGTCATGTGGTGAGAAATAACAACACACTCATCTTGCTGGCTGGGCTAAGTGCAAACTGAAGTTGGAGTTCACTTTCCCCATGCCACTCCAGTGGGGTCGCATCCACCCAAAGCCAGGGAGAAATATTCTCCCAGCGAGAGAGTCTGATCCAGTGTGAGCATTCCACCTTCCTTCCCTGCCATTCCTATCACCAGGGAGCTACTGAGACAGAAGCTGGGAAAATAAAAACTTCTACTGCACTAAACAAAGAGAACAAGAGTCATGAAAGTAGCTTTAGGTGTGAGTTCAGGCTTTGCCTTGAGCTAAACTGGCTAGTATTAAAAAAAAAAGCAGCTTGGACCTTGCTTCTCTGGCTGTGGCCAGTTGCACTTGTGAGCTGTGGCACTATTTCAGTTTTCCTCAGCAAAATGAAAAAGTGCTGAATCAGGGTCTAATTTTCCCTTTTTCCCATGTTTTCAAGACCCAGCTGAACCCAAGAAATCATGAATCCCATTCATTGTGCAGGTCTTGGCACTGCTAATCATTAAAAAGAAAAGTTATTATTCTGTACTCTGTGTGATGAAGAGTAACACACAACACCCAGAAAAACCTGGAGTAACAAAGAGATGTGTGGCAGTTTGCAATTAAAACTTTTCCTTACATGTATCTAACCTGTCTTCTCACTTCATGATGTATGTAATTAAATTCCCATAGATTGATTCCACCTAAAACACGTTATTTTTGAAGAAATCAGGCAATTAGTTACCATGGCAACCCAATTAAGCCAGTTTTATACCCCTTATCTTAATTGCTGTATTAATTGAGAAGAGAAAATAAATTGAGGACTCATCCTTTTCTTGCCATTTTAAATTTCAGTAAAATATGAATTGCACACAAAATATTGTTTTAATTTGTCATCACGGGCTCATGATTAGAAAAAGAAATTAGAATGCTGAAAACAGTATTTAAGACGGATGGCATATGTCAGTAGCAATTTGATATGCTGAAAGAGCTGTGCTCTTTTGAAATGTAATTACTCAAAAATAGGAGCTGCATATATTATCAGAGGGGATGAATGAAGAGTTGTAACTTCTGAAGATTATTTATTTTATATATTTTACAAAGCATCTCTACGTCAATACATATGGAAAATGCATAATTAGGGACCAAGATGTCAGCATATGGCTTGAGGAGAGCAGTTCTGCGAGCAGCACACCCAGATTTTGGTGTCTTCCCACTCTCCTGGTTCCATTTGCTTTGGCTGAACCATTAATAGGGTTCATCCTGAGCCCGGAATGCGGTGGAACAGGGAGCCCTGCCTGCAGTGAGGGGACTGCTGCCAAAGCACCGAGCACGCACAGATTTTCTGAGCAGAAAAACAGCATATGGAGGGGGGAAAAAACAGCGTGAGGGACGAGACAGAAATTTGTGTTTAGATTCTCAGAGCAGCATCATTAGAAAGCATGAAAAGCACTGCTCTGAGAGTCCTTGTTTGAAGAACGCTGTGTGAGCCATGTGAGGAGCAGCTGAGGGAGGCTGAGGGGACACCTTGCAGTTCCCTGCAGGTCCCTGACAGCAGCAAGGTGGGAGGCAGGCTCTCCTCCCAGGCACTGACAGGAGGAGAGGACACGGCCTCGAGCTGGGCCAGGGAGGGGAGGGTGGACATCAGGAGGGATTTCTTCACTGGAAGAGCTGTCAAGTATTGCAAGGGAGGAGAAGGACTCCAGCGAAGTAGTGGAGCCACCACGCCTGAAAGTGTTCAAGAAACTCCTGGAGGTGACGCTCGGTGGTTTGGGTGGCCTGGTGGGCTTCAGGCAAAGGTGGGACTCGATGAGCTTGGAGGGCTTTTCCAGCCTGAATGATTCTGTGATTCTGTTTTAAAGAAGGAACTTTACCTGGCCTAACCATGCACGGTCTGGCTGCAGAGCTCCCTCCAAGCGAGTTGGGAACTTCCACAATGCTCTTCTCTCTCTTAAGTCTCCTCCATCACATAACTATGAAACTGAAAATAGAGAAATTGGTGAAAAATCCACTCCCAAGGACATATCCTAGGCAGTCCTACATTTTACAGTTAAACGGCAGTAAAATGGATGAAACTCTGTAGGTTTCAGTTCCAAGCTGACCCCAGTGTGACAGAGAGTCAGATGGAGTTTGTGGAATTCTGGTGAGAGAAGGTTTTGTGTAGGATGGGTCAGGGGAAAGGTAATTGGTAATTGTGGAAAGGTAATTGGGGAAAGGTAATTNCAGATGGAGTTTGTGGAATTCTGGAGAGAGAAAGTTTTATGTAGGATGGGTCAGGGGAAGGTAATTGTGCCAGAAATTAGCAAACCCACATTCTTAGAGGATTTTTCCCATGCTCAAATATAAAGAAAAATGGTTCTTTCTGTAATTGCTCCCTCATTTTGTATCTTTGAAACTTTGTTACCCAGCAAAAAAAAAAGGAGAAGCAGAGGAGAAAAAAAATGTTGGAATTGAGATTTTTGGGTCACATAAGTGATAGTGCAAGTGGAATAACAACTGCTGATAAATGATAAAATATAAATATTCTGCTAAAATTTGGAATAAATGTAATTCCATGCTTCCAGCTAGAGAGGGAATCCCTGTGGCAATGGATACCCTACTGCTGGCCCCAGGGCTTAAACGGCCTTGTAACTTCTGCATCATGGCATAGAAGGGTATAGAAAATTTGTAAGGATTTGTTGGTCCTGGGAGCTTAATTTAATAAGAAGAAATGAGTACAGAAGTTTTTTACTTTTCATAATGCTCATGTGAAGAAGGACAGTTCATCTTCCATCCTTCCTAAAAACTCATCTGGCTTCCAGAAACCCCATGGCTTAGATCTGCATGGCAGCTGGATTCCCTGGAATAGCTGAATTTTCTTCTTTGGAAATTTGCCAGCTATTGCCAGAATCCAACATTTCTGATGTTCTGAAATACAAAACAAAACAGAAAATATAATATCTCAAATTAATTTCCTTTCTTGTCATATTTGTTTCTAATTAGATTTTATGTAAAGGCATTTACATAAATATTCATTTGCTATAAGACTATGAAATAAACCATAAGCCTAAATATAAGTGAAAATACAGCTTCAGTGCCTCCCAGCCCTAACACTTTTTGACTTCTGTGTCTGACATTTTTCTTGTTAGTTGGTTATCAATGCTTTGTTCCTCAGCCATGCCACTAAACAATTTATATTATTTTCAAGCAAACTTACTTTCATCTGGTTTATGTAAAGTCCATTTTCCTACAGCATGTGGAAAAGTACTTTTTTGTGTTTGATAATCCTTACTGTCCCTTGAGAAACTTGTTCCACTTGAGATTAGGTTTGGTGTCAAAAAAAAAAAAAAAATCAAGCAGGAAGAGAGAATATTTCTTGAGGATTTTCTGTTGGTTTTCACNTGCCAATAAACAATTTATATTATTTTCAAGCAAACTTACTTTCATCTGGTTTATGTAAAGTCCATTTTCCTACAGCATGTGGAAAAGTACTTTTTTGTGTTTGATAATCCTTACTGTCCCTTGAGAAACTTGTGCCACTTGAGATTAGGTTTGGTGTCAAAAAAAAAAAAAAAAATCAAGCAGGAAGAGAGAATATTTCTTGAGGATTTTCTGTTGGTTTTCACAAATTAAATGAAATTGTATTAATATTCTTATATTCAATTTGTTCAGTTTATAATATGATTTAAATATTAAAAAATAATGCCCTATTCTCAGAGAAAAACATTGCAAAAAATATAGTTATTCCAAAGAGGGCTTAAAGACTTTACACTAATAATTCTGATATTATTCTGTACAGCTTTTCATTAAGATTCAAGCATTACAAGTATACGAAGTATCTTTTTCTATAATATTTCTTTCCAAACTATTTTTTTTTCAACTGAACGTAGCAACATGGTCACTTATGCTGGTAGCACTCAAATCCAATTTAAAATCCACATTTCCTGGTAACAGCCCCTTACGTTGGAGACTCACCACCAAGTTCTCACTTGGTTTCAGTAAGAAATTCTCCATCCTTCAGCCTCTGTTTCTGCAGCCTCTACAGAAATCAGTGATGCTCTTTCTCTCCTGTGATTGCCATGGTGTATTCCCAGATGNAAATACTAGAATGTCTTTTCATCCATTCTGCCGTATGACTTCACTTAATAATATATCAAGAACAAAAAATGTATTGGAGTCTTTCTGCAAATTCAATTAGTCCAATAAAAAGTGAAAAATAGTTTCTTTTTCATTAAAAAGAACTCAACCCTAACCCTTCTGATGACAAAGCGCGAGATGAGAAGGGAGGGCAAAGCTGGAGAAGGATGAACATCCTGCCTTTGTGATGCATTTCTGCGCGCACCAAACAGATGAAGTGTCACCATCAGTAACATTTGTTACTGAAAGGACTAATTGCCTTGTGCTGCCGGCGGTAGTCTGTCAGATCCAGAGCGCGGGCTGTCTGCTCCTCGCCCCGCACGCACTCCCAGCACAGCAATAAGTGCGCGGTTCCTGCGCTGCTCGGGCAGGGCGAGCCTGCGGAAGGGAACCTCTGCCAGTGCTGCCGCCCCTCGCCCTGTGCGGCACGGGTCAAGTGCGGCCTCTGAGTCCCTTCTGCCTGCCAAGGGTTTGTGCTCGGGGAAGCGCAGGGATCACAGCTCCCTGTGCTAAACCAGAAAAAAAAGAAAGGGAATAAACATCCCACGAGTGCAGCATTTCAGATGAGACCCCGCTGAGTGCCGGGTACAATAAAGGACGAAACGTGCAGTCAGAAAACTTTGAGATGATTTTAACGGAGCTGGAAGGGGCTGCTGTGCTTTAGGCTGAAGGCAGCGGGTGACCGGCTCAGCCGGGGCGCACGTCTGCAGTGACTGGAGGTCATTAGCCCTGGCCAGCTCCTGGGTGACCCCTGTGAAATGAGGTGCTGCTCCCAGCCCGGCTCCCAGCGGGAGAGCTCTGCCTTCCCAGCTCCGCCAGTGCCCCGGGACTGGTTTGTCACTCACAGCCCGGGCACGGGGCCTTGTAGCTGTCCCACGGTGAATAAAGAGCACCCTCAGCTCTGCGGCTGGGCTCTCGGGTCAGGCTGAGGCAGGCTGGCAAATCCTTCACCAAGGGTTGGAACTCTGCTGCTAGCACGGGCTAAATAACCCGTCTCCTTTCCCAGAGCTGCCTGCTGACAGGTTTTGCTTCTGCTGACATAACTCCATGTGGCCCTCAGGGCTGTTGGGAATGATCTGGTCCTGTTCTGCTTCTGGGCACCCAGCACACAACCTGATTCCTCTCTGCTGACACCTTTTCTCTTCCTTGTGTTATTTTTGATTCTCGTAATACTTTGCTATCTATCCGGGGGATGGTTCCCAGTGTGTTTCTCTCAGTATGTGCTGATGAACAGGTTCTGTTCCAGATATCTATTCGTGTCCTACTCTCATTTTAACTTCAAAATATTCCTCTCCCAGAGGTTTCCTTAGAATACATTTCCATACTGTAGAGAATCAGGCAGGCTTCATTCTGAAAATGCAACAGTGAATTTGGAAGAGTGACTCATCAGGTTTTTTAAGTAATAATTTCCATATAAAAGAGGTAAGAACAATAAAAACTATTTCCCTTTGCAAGCCTGCAGGTGCAAATAAGAGGAATAGTTTCTAGAAATATGATTTAATAAACAGATGTTTGTTTTTTCCCACAGGTAACCCTCCAGCTACGGGTACAGGAACTTTACACATCACCTTGGAGGATGTCAATGACAACGTCCCATCCCTTTATCCAACACTGGCAAAAGTTTGTGATGATGCAAAAGATCTCAGGGTAGTGGTTCTAGGAGCATCAGACAAAGACCTTCATCCCAACACAGATCCATTCAAATTTGAACTCAGCAAGCAATCCGGCCCAGAAAAGTTGTGGAGAATCAACAGGCTTAACAGTAAGGCTGTAACTTTGATTATTGTGTACTCGTCCCTCCCACTCCTCCATCCCGGTGTACTTCCCCTGAGGTACTGTGGGAATTCAGGAGCAGTTTCCTTGAAGATCCTTAGGATGGACCCACTCCTGCTGCTTTACCCTGTGCTGGGTCTGCCAGGACCAGCTGCCTGTGGAACACCTCGGTTCTGAAACCTGAAACTTCTTTTTTCTTGATATGTTGGCTGAACTTTCTTCTTTCAGCTTCACATTAATGAGGGGCTACTAATGACTGATAATTTTGTAAAGATCCCTGTGTTTCGTGGCACGGGAGTTGTTTGCACGAGGTCCAAAAGGCTTTGCTGTAGGACAGCATGAAAGTTTTGCATGGGCTTTAGCAATGTAATTGAAAAGCGTCCTAATTTTAAGTATTTGAACCCTTCACAAATAAAATTCCCCAATGCACTGGGACTTTGCATGAATGGTAAGAGGTTCATGAAACTGAAGAAGGTTTGTATGTCAAACTGCGGGCACAAAGTACAATATTTCTTCTTAATGTAGATCATTCCTATTTCTTTTCTGGCATGCATTATTTATCTCTGCCCCTCTCCAATCCTTTGGTTCATGTCACAGTCTTAGAAAATACTAAAGATGGATGTGATGGTTGTACCTGCCTGCAGGACAAAGGCGAGGAGCTGTTTCCTTGGCCGTTCTCCAAACATCAAACCACCCTTCTCTTACAGCCTAAAAGAACTTTCACACCCACCTGGGTGCCAATAGCTGCAGTTGTGGCCCTCAGTTCCCCAGGTGGAGCAGATCTGTGGGTTTGGAAGGGCCTTTACTTCCCTTCCCTGCCTTCTCAGGGAAGTTGTAGGAGCGGTGTAGCAGCTTTGCTTGTACTTCCTGGCAAGAAGAATTATTTTTTCCTTTGGCAAGTAAATTTATTCTCTGTTCTTGTCGTTTTGGGGGCGGCATGCCCTAGCATTTCATTAGTATATTCGTTTTCACATGCAACTTCCGCCAATAATTTGCAGTCCAAATAATGTATTTAAACAAAAGGGGCTCTTAGAAGTCTTTCTTTTGGTGGGGTTTGGAATAAGTTTGCAGGTAGCTTTCACCCATGAGAGAATGTCAGTACTGTCTCTTGCCTTCAATTCAATTCTTTTCTCTTTTCTTGGAGTATTCTCATTTCCTTCCTAATTTCCGTGACTAACTTTAGCATGTCTGATGTTGCTTACAGATTCCTCTACCTCTCCAGACAACCAACATTTGGCTAATTCTCCCCTCATCCTTTGCAGATACTCATGCCCAGGTCATCCTGCTTCAAAACCTGAAAAAGGCCAATTACAACATCCCCATCTCAGTGACAGATTCTGGAAAACCTCCTCTGACCAACACCACAGAACTGAGATTACAAGTGTGTACCTGCAAGAAATCCAAAATGGACTGCAGTGCAACTGATGCTCTCCATATCAGCCTGACCCTAATCCTCCTTTCACTCCTCAGTTTATTTTGTAAGTCTTTTGCTGAGCTGTAAGTAATGAAGTGTTGTTTATCTGCTCATTTTAACTCTGCACAAGAAGACCCTCCGAGGGAAAACTTAAATTAACACACTGATATCATAATGCTGTAATTTTGGCTTCTTTTTCCATGAGGGAATAGCTGTGAGAAAGGTGGGGAGAGGGGGTTCTTTCATAGTCAAAAAAAAAAAAAATAGCAATGAATGCGTGATTGTCAAATTAAGAAATAGAAGCAATAATTTTCAGAAGAATCAAAGAGAATCAGAGCTAACATACGATAAACTAAGAAGTACCAGCTGTAGTAGCAGATCTGTGCAACTCTTGCTTTCATCTCTCCCCACTTAAATTCAATTCAAACCCAGAAAGAGGAGATTAAAGGTGTTGGTGTAGCAATGGCTGTTCTGGGTCACCAGGAAAATGAGGACTGTCTGCTTCAATCTATTCCTCCACATAAAATGTGCAAGTGACTGGAACATGAGGAACTTATTTGGGATTCTGGGCTTAGAAGGACCCAGAGCTGATAATCAAGTGGCTGGTCTGGGTTGGAGGTAAAAGAAATTTCTGCTGTTTCTGAGAAAAGAATTTTGCAGATCTCATTTGGAAAGCTAGCTTGAATTGGAAGAAGTGGGAAAAAAAAATTAAATATCCTAGAATGACCCAATAGTAGGAATTCAAAGCCATGGAATCCACAGTTTAAACTGGGTGTGTCCTGGGCAGGTCCTGTGACAGCTGCCAGCAACATTTCTGACGCAGTGTTAGTTTTGAATTCCTTATCTGTTTCCCAGGAATAGTTGTATCCTACAGCTATGATAGTAAATCTGTTAGTCAAGGACTGCTACCATCATCTTATACAACAGAATACATTGCCTGGTGACTTAAAACCTGAGCCATGGCAAAAGCCTGGTACTCTCCATGAGAGAAAATCTGCCACGAGGCAGGGACAGAGGTCAAGGCAGAGATCCTTTATGCATCTGAGGCTTGGTGTGTGTTTGATTACACATCCTGCCCGGTTTTTTCTTCTCCTAGACTCCTTTTATCCCGAAAGGTTGGCATGAAGGTCGTTGTGAGCGAGCTGGTACCAGCTAATGTTTGTGATGCTCTTTGAAGATGAAAAGGACTATATAAATGCTAAGTGCAAATTCATGTTCTTAGTCTCAATCAGTGACATCTGAAGTATCTGCTTTGGCTTTGGTTCAGCTGTTCTGGGTTTAGCCTCCTGGAACCAAATGCAAACTTCAGCTGTTAAGAGCAATATGTTAAAAATATTTGACAGGGTGTGACACTATTGCAGCAGTGATATAAATATGCAGCCCATTGATTCAAATATATTCTCGTTGCCACTTCATAAATGTTGCTGGTGCTACGCTAGGCGTGACTTTCACTGCTGGAATTACTTTCTTATCTGACATGATTTGCACTTGGACTTTATTTACATTAATGCATCTGCTCAGAATACAATGAGGTAGAGAGAAGCTTTTTACTTTGGAGAGTTTTTATTTTCGTGTTGTTTTTTTACAGCCCGCACCAAGAAGTCTGATCATTTTCCTTAGGTTGAATTATAAAGCCGGTTCTAAGCACTGGAAAGCATTTTTGAGTTGCTCTTCTTGGCTACAGGTCTTGTCCAGCTCAGCCGTGGGTGGAATGCAGCCCCTGGCATCCCAAGGGTGTTCCATGGCTGTCATTCCGTCTCTGGAGCTGTTACCAACCACGGCTGTGCAAAGCCAGCACGCACCACAACCCTCACGAGCATTTTCCTCAGGTGTGGATGACTGCATGGAGACAGGAAAGAACGAGGCTGGGAGCCAGCTAAAATAATGTGGTTCTGTGTTTGAACTTCTCTGAAATGTGCTGGTATCATCCCACTCCCAATTCATTTCCACACACAGATTTTTTACAACTGTGATTAGCTCCATTGCAATGTTTTGTATAGTCCAAATATTTATCAGAGTAATCAAAGATTACGATGCCATAAAAACAAAGAGAACTTTAGTGCTTATTGAACAGATGAAACGTCCCATTTCTAGTGGCAAGTTATGGGTTTAATTTTAGCAAAAGCCCTTACGTGGCTCACTTTGCTCCCAGTGTTTGTGTTTTATGAGGCTCTTGTTCCTGGGAGGTAAATCCTTCAGTCAAATGAACTTTGTTACTCATGCCAAAGTATTTCTTTTTGTATTTGACATCTGGTGTGAGGATAGATAGCCTTCTGAAAGAGCTGTTCATGGGAAAAGAGCTGTGCATGAATATCTTTCTTATAGAAAACATCTTGGTATTATCATTTAAATGGTGCAATTATTATCTATACTTAGAATATGTGCCTCCTTCGTAAATCATGAAAGAAGTCAGATGTGGCAGATTTCTGAAGTGTCTGAGCACACAAGTGAAGAGCCTGATTAAAACTGAAATGGATGCAAAATCCAGCAGATTCTTCCATTCTGGAGATATCCTACTGTGCTCACTATATTGAGGGATAATGGATACAGACTGCAGAATTGCCCAGAAGCCCTTGGAAAGGTACATATAGTTGGAACAAGAAAAATTCAGGAGTTCCTGACAGCCAGAAATAGAAAATATAAAAGGCCAAACTATAGGGGCAGAACAATGAGGTGCCTGGTGGAATTAAAAGATGATGAACATAAAGTTGATTGGAAAAACGAACATCTTTGCATATTTGTACTTAACCTAATTACCACTGGAATTCACTGGGGTCAAGCTGGAATGGTGGAGAAGGGACAGGCAGAGGAGTTTCCAAAAGTACAGTAGGTAATGGTCACAAATACTGGAAAGAATATTGTCACTGGTCACTAACGTAGGCCCCATTTGTAAGATGAGTGTTCATGTGGTGGCTTTTTGTCCTCTGTCAGCTTTTCCTTGCCCTTACCGGAGACGAGGCAAGGAAATGTTCAGATATAATTCAGAATTTGGTAGTTCAGATTGAAGGAAAAAACATGAATAAAAAATCTGGGTTCCTTGTCAGGGAGGGAACTACAGCAATCAGTTCCTTGAGGAAGCGAGCGAGGGGGAAAAGTGAAAATCTCTCAGGAGCATGTCTGGTGCTGGCTCTGAGGTTGTCCATGGTGTCCCTGAGTGCTGCATTGTCTCAGCAATCTCATGTTTCCAAGCTAAAACAACTCTGTTCAGAATTAATGGAACCAAAGGGACGCACTCAACACCACCAGAATTACAAACAGGCTCCCTCTGGAAGGCTCCTGAAAGTTTTACGTGAGAGAGCAGCTACAACATTCCACAAGGATGAGGGATGCGGAGAGAGGCAAAGCAAAACAAGCAAAAACCAAATTTGTGCGTACTGCCATAACAAAGTCAGCAACAAAATCTCCCCCAGGCCCTGTGGGAGAGTGAGAAAGAACCACTCTGGCTGGCAGAACGAGGCTTTAGATCTATTACAAATTATTTATATTATTATTAGTATTTAAGGGAGTATTTGAATGCTGGGCTTTTGATTTTATAATAACTATTTCACTTAATTGCATAATCATAGAATGGTAATTGCATTTCATATCTTCTTTTATATTCTATCGACATTAAAGACCACGTTAGATTCAAATGTGTGGTATGAAGGGAATAAAAGAACAACCAAAGGCACAATAGCCACGTCAGTAATATTTTACTTAAATTTCCTTGCTATAAAAAGACTGGGATTCAAACACTTCACGTTGAAAAAACCCCAAATTTTATCTTTTTTACTATCGACCATGGATAAGAAGCCTTTTTGTTCACCTGGCCAGTGGACTACAAAGCTGTAAGTTGACTTGAACTGAAATAAGTGTTCCATTATTCTGAACAGAAAGTGAGGTGCCAGACTACAGGGGAAATGCTGCCATAAAGAAATTAAATAAGCTGGAAGTCTCTGCATTGCAATTAATTTGTTAAAGTCAGGGTGAAAACCCTCAGGTGTGTTTGAAAAACAGAGACTCGCACAGGTGACTGTGCTGCGATTGCAAAGAAGCCTTAGAGATACCCCCGAATTTAATTTCCTATTAATTTCCACAAACTTTTCCTATTTAGTTTTGGCTGTCCGTCTCTACTTTTTTTTTTTTTTTTTTTTTT
>VYZQ01035697.1:41500-83759 GCA_013400655.1 Mystacornis crossleyi | reverse complement strand
GGTTTGGGTTTGTCACAGTGGAATGGATGCACTCCCCCACTCTCAGTGGAAAGTTTCTAGTTGCACAACTGCTATGTGTGTATATATGTAGATATATAGAGATATACACATATAAATATATATATAATATATATGCAGGTGGAAGGAGACTGATGCAACACGGGGACTTGGAATAAGCAGTTTAATTCCCTCAGTTAGGGAATGAATGATATTATCATGAGATAAGGGACAGCATGGCCTACATGTTCTGACCCAGTCTGATTTAAAGCAAATTAAAAAAGGCAAAAACCCCACCCTCTAAACCCCAGGCTTATCCCTACTCTCCTGTTGTGTTTCTGCTACCTTGAGCTGTCCCCTCGTACCACAGTTTTATCATCTGAAGATATGCATCATTGTTTACTGACTCATTTTTGGTTGTCTGTGGATCAGCAGGTCACCAGTAGTGGAAAGGAAAGGGCTCAGAGCCAGAATTCCTCATTCCTGAGCTTTCAGTGGGACAGCTGCTTGGGAAAATTTCATCCAGCCTTGAACACTGCACTCCTCCTCTGCATCAGCAAGTGACTGTACTCTGTAATTCGGGGTGAAATGAATGTAGTCTAGAGCCAGGCTGGGTGTTTGGATGTGCACTCACCCCCTGCCTGGGACTGGGGCAATGGAATAAATCCGTGTCGGGGGGACTGCGATGGGGAACTCAGCACAAACGAGTTGTGTTGTTACTGCCATTTCAGCCAGAACCCTCCTGTAAAATCACATCTACCCCACAACAATCTCTGTCCCCTTAAGTTAACATCAAGGGTTTTTTTGTGATTACTTTTTCTTTTTAAATAGTCCAAGCAAGGAGGAAAATATTTTGTTTGATTTTCAAGATGCTTAATTCAGCTACTTTTCCAGTTAATCATTCCTTTGGGCCCTAGTTGCTGAATCGCTTGCTGTTTCTGAGGTGTAAATAAACGTTTTGATTTATGACGTGGTTGCAAAGAAACTTGTAATTTATTTGTGAAATGCTCAAATAAAGGATGTATGGGCTTTTACCTTCTGTCTGGATGTAGACCTTGCTACAGGAATGGAGGGCCACAAAACGACCTCCAGACTGGCAAAGGAATAGAACAGCCAGTTAAATATCGGAAACCCCAGGGTGTTCTTAGTGAAATGGATAAATTGCAGCCTTCACCTCACCATAGTGTGGTTTGAGAAGGAGAATGTGGAGCTTAGAGAGATAAAAACAATCTCTCCCAAAGAGAGTGGTTTGGTCTTTTGAATGATCTAAAGATCAGGGACACCTTCCACCAGACCAGGTTACTCAGGGCCCTGTCCCACCTGGCCTTGGACACTCCCAGGGACGGTCTGACCGCACAAGAAAAAGGTTTGATCACACAAGAAAGCAACAGCTGAATATTCAGGCAACAATAATTTTCCTTCTGCAGACCCATTTCCATCACAGAGATGGCCTTGAGGCAAACCCAAACCAGATGTCCCCAGGCTGGACTGTGGCCAGGAGCTCTCTCGGATTTTTGTGCATTTCCTTTCTGCCTCACCTGGTCACCCTCCCCACCCACCACCATCAGATCAGCTTAGAGAGAGCAGCCAGACACAAGGACTGCACAAACAACTCAGAACAGGCCGAACAAACGCCTCTTTACCAGGGAATTCTTGTTCCAGCACAATGCTAAAGCCGGTTGGCTTTCTGAAAGTCCTCNTGCAACTAGAAACTCTCTTGTCTGAGAGATCCAGTCCAATGCTAACAAGAAAGTAAATTAGCAATTATTTCCTTTCAGTTAAGTCTCTGCTCTATAATCTTTAGAAGTAACATGGTGCACATTAATAATTATCATTATAACCATTCTATTTAAAGCAGATATAGCTGAGTCTTTCCTACATAAAGCACATAACCCGCTGACTGCCCCGTTCTCTGGCCTCACACCAGGACACACGAGCTGGTTTGGGTTTGTCCCAGTGGAATGGATGCACTCCCCCACTCTCAGTGGAAAGTTTCTAGTTGCACAACTGCTATGTGTGTATATATGTAGATATATAGAGATATACACNGGACTGCGATGGGGAACTCAGCACAAACGAGTTGTGTTGTTACTGCCATTTCAGCCAGAACCCTCCTGTAAAATCACATCTACCCCACAACAATCTCTGTCCTCTTAAGTTAACATCAAGGGGTTTTTTGTGATTACTTTTTCTTTTTAAATAGTCCAAGCAAGGAGGAAAATATTTTGTTTGATTTTCAAGATGCTTAATTCAGCTACTTTTCCAGTTAATCATTCCTTTGGGCCCTAGTTGCTGAATCGCTTGCTGTTTCTGAGGTGTAAATAAACGTTTTGATTTATGACGTGGTTGCAAAGAAACTTGTAATTTATTTGTGAAATGCTCAAATAAAGGATGTATGGGCTTTTACCTTCTGTCTGGATGTAGACCTTGCTACAGGAATGGAGGGCCACAAAACGACCTCCAGACTGGCAAAGGAATAGAACAGCCAGTTAAATATCAGAACCCCCAGGGTGTTCTTAGTGAAATGGATAAATTGCAGCCTTCACCTCACCATAGTGTGGTTTGAGAAGGAGAATGTGGAGCTTAGAGAGATAAAAACCAATCAAAGAGAGTGGTTTGGTCTTTTGAATGATCTAAAGATCAGGGACACCTTCCACCAGACCAGGTTACTCAGGGCCCTGTCCCACCTGGCCTTGGACACTCCCAGGGACGGTCTGACCGCACAAGAAAAAGGTTTGATCACACAAGAAAGCAACAGCTGAATATTCAGGCAACAATAATTTTCCTTCTGCAGACCCATTTCCATCACAGAGATGGCCTTGAGGCAAACCCAAACCAGATGTCCCCAGGCTGGACTGTGGCCAGGAGCTCTCTCGGATTTTTGTGCATTTCCTTTCTGCCTCACCTGGTCACCCTCCCCACCCACCACCATCAGATCAGCTTAGAGAGAGCAGCCAGACACAAGGACTGCACAAACAACTCAGAACTGGCCGAACAAACACCTCTTTACCAGGGAATTCTTGTTCCAGCACAATGCTAAAGCCGGTTGGCTTTCTGAAAGTCCTCCGAGTTGTTTTTTAGATCTTCTAGGAAGTTATCTAAAGTGACAGAGCCACATAAAGGTAGAAAATCTCTGAAAATAGCCTTTTAATACCTGTGGGAATAGAGGAAGCTGGGGAGGGAGGGCAGCAGTTGAAGGAAACATTTGAGTACAAGCCCCAGCAGCTTTCTGTCACCAAGACCCACCTCCAGCTCCCGCCTATTGCTGATGCTTTATCAGACTTTGAATCTAAAGGGGTTTTTTCATGTGGTCCATAATAAGTAGAGGATGAAAGAGCCTACATGAAGCTTGTGGTGTAATTGAGCAAAAGGTCATTACCTGAAAGCCACAGCAAACGTGTGTCACCTCCTTTGGTCTCAGCTGAGATCATTGTCCTAAACTAATGCTGTGCCTTGTACCTTGAGAGAAGGTTTGAAACAGCCCAAAGTTAAATCAAAAGCAGTAAAGCATTAACAGAGAGAGAAAACGCTGAATGGTTTTTAGCTGGGGGAAGTTTTGTGCTGCCCTTTCAACCTGCCTGTGTCTCATCTTAGCGCTCCCGTTCTGGACTGCACACTGCTGTTGGTAACTTTGCACAGTCCAGCCCAGCTACGGTTTTTTTCTCCAGCAACAGTAAATCAGAACAGTCCCTCTGCCTTCAGTACAACCTTCTCACCTGCAGAACCAAAGCAAGGGTCACTGCTCCTGCTGCAAAGCCTTTGGGAGGCTCAACCTCCACGCCTCTGGCCGGACTCTGCTCGTCCTCCTGCCAGAGCCTGCTGACCTTTGCTGCCCCTGTGGTTACTGCAGTGCAGCACGACCCGACTGCCCGTGGCAGCACATCTCGCTGCTCTGACTCATTCCAAATTTATTGCTTCATATCCAGCTGTGGGATATCGCCACCAGTTCTCTGGCTGGATGCACTTTCTGAAAGTGCTGTCTGAAGCGAGAAAAAGTGTTTAGACCACTTGATTACTGCCAGGTATGCTGACAACCCAGAATGTAAAGCATAGCTGGACGTTTGTAATTAAGCGTGTCATATAATTAAAACCAGTGATTATAACCTGCCTTGGGGTTGCAGTGTGCTGTGTTGGCTGGGCTGGCACCAAGGGAAATAGCCTTTGGTGGGATTTATGCACCTGGCTCCCACTGGAATCACTAAAACCCTGAAAGTCTAAGAGCTGAACAATCCCTTCCCCAACTGATAAAATAATTATAGAACTATAAAGTATTTCCTTTGGTTTTAAGTCATCATGAGCTAATGCACACACAATTTTTTTCCTACATCTCCAAGGTAACTTAATTGGCATCATGTTTCATACTGAGCAAAACCAGCAAAACCTCCAGAGAACACGGGCCCCAATTAACAGATTCCCAACCTTTCATATCCTTGATTGCTGAAAAGAAAAAGAGCAACATGGGGGATGTGTAATTCACGTGGGGATCACAGAGAATGTGACAGAACCCGTAGATAAAGCACAGTAGAAACCATATATTGCAATAATTAGAAAAGCCCTTGTTACAAGACAGTGTCTAAAGGAAAGATTTAGGCTTTTTGTGCCATTAAACTCACGTAGACAAGCTGTGACCATTAACTACCTCATGTTAGATCTACCCCAGTGCTGGAGAGCCCAGTCACAGCCCTGGCAAGTTCTGCCATTATTACTAATGCGAGAAGCTGCATTAATCCATATGAAAAGGGTTTGGTTTTGGATCCTGCACGGAGAAACCAAAGCAGAAATGGCTCTGGAGAGGCATCCTTTGACCTGGGCAAGCCCTCCGTACTCTCAGCCCTGCCCAAACCACCCTGGCAGTGGAGCCGGGTGGAGATTCACCCTCCTGGCAGGGCAGCCACAGAGGTGTGACGGCCAAAGGGCCGCAGTGCAGAAACACCTCACACCAGAACCCCTGGCACGCACTGGGCAGAGAGCTGGAGCCTTCCCAGAGGCCCACACTGTGCTGGGCTGCCCGTCAGCAGTGGAGCAAGGTGATAGAGACCCGGTGCATCAAACTGTTGTTTGTGGAAGGCTTTTTCCTTTGGTTGGAGTTTTCCTCTCTTTCTCACCCTCTGGTTTCTGCACACTGATGTCCTGCCATCACTCCTGCACTGCTGCTCTGGCTTGGCACCTCGTGGAAAATCCATCAGGGCTCTCTCTTTCATCACTTCTGTAATAAATCTCTTTTAATTGCAGTTGTCTGTCGTCACTCACACACCTGAGGAGCTCAGCCCTTCCTCACACTCCTAATTCCCATTCCTTGGCACCGGGCTCTTTGTTCTTTAGCAAACAAGCTGCCAGTACCTGCAGCAAATGCAGATGAGTGCTGTGCTCAACTCTCTTCTGGGCTTGAGCGAATGTAATCCAAGGCCTGTTTTCTTCAGCTCTTTCTTCAGTTTTAGGCAAAGTCCTCTTGTCACTGCAGCTCTTCTTCCTGCTTAAGATAAATAAGTGAGAGAGGCATTACATGCAGTTAAGTACTATCATTTAATGAGGGTATAACTCTTTTAAAACAGAGCTAAACAATTAGGTGTAATAGATTTATTGTTCAAATCAGAGGAATAAAATATGTATACATATAAATATAAGCTGTTAGGGTGATGAGCTTCATTATTATACACACATGCAAAATAATGGGCTATTTTTTAATTGCTTATTAAACTGTGAATACTCATTAAAAGCTCAGTTTATTGGGAAAAAAATATCATGCAATTAAAGCATAGTACAGACTAATTAATATGGGAATTGGGGCAGTTCTAATACCTTTAAAGAGGTGAAAGTGGGGACAGTTGGCAGCACGGATTTGCACCAGTCATCTTCACTAGCCTGGCAGATGGATTTCCTTCTACTTTAGGGTTTTGAGGAGGTTCTATTTATTAGTTTCAATTTCAAAAGAAATAGAGGGGAGTGAAATGCGAATCTTTTCTGTGTGGGTCTCCAAACAGTCTGGATAAAAGATAAAGGATAAAAGATGATAGATACATCTCCTTACCCCACCACACAGTCACCTCTCCCTTTGTTTGTGGACAGAGCCGCTCTCGGCACTCTGCGTCTTTCCTTTAAACAAATAAATTTGAAATGCCCTAAGATTTAACAATAGAATTCTCAGCCATGGAGCACGTTTTCCCTTTGGGAGACCCCTGTAAATCTGTTCTTCCCAAAGGCTGCTGTGCCATGAACCATCGTTACAAGCTGCCCAATTCCCTGTGGGTCAGAAGACATTCACCAGGTATAAACCAGACTCTCAGGGGAAGGATTCCTTCCACAACTGAATTGAAAGAGAATGGAAAATTTCCAAGGAAATACCACTGAAGGAGCCTGCTAGCCCCTTTTTTGGTCCTTTGCTTGCATTTTTAAGTCCTCAATCCAACAGTTTTCCTATTCAGAAGTAGGATGTCACAGGAGTCAAGACAGTGAAAATTTGCCACTCATTTTTGATAGCATGGGCACCAAAAAGAGAGGCAAATGGCAGAGGTAAATATTTGCTAAGAACAGTGGTTTACACCCAAACCCGGGATGCGTTTCAGACTAAGAGCCAAACTCAAGTTTGGTGCTGGTGCTCCCCTCTGGAAGTCTGAGCCTTGTTGTGCGATTTGGTGGGAACACCACACGCAGCCAGCTCTGATTTCCGCCCTGTGGAGGTCAGGCTTTCATTACATAACACAACTTTAATATCTGCTGCTCCAACCAGAACTAAAGCACAGGTCTAAGATGTTCTCAGCATCTGAAGCTTGACTGGTTTTGGGAATCCGTTTGAGTTTTGCTTTACACCTGAGCACATTTACACCGAGGCACGAGACTGTGAAATCAGCTCAGCTTTGATGCTAGAATTTTTCTCCCAGTTTGCAGAGCTGTAAATTACTCTGCAGGATGACACACTCTGAGCTGATGTGGAAACACTGTGGTTTTCAGCTGTGGTAAGGAGCAAAACCCATTCACATGCACCCCTTCAAGAGAGGTGTCACTGGCCTAACACAGCGGCTTCTTCCAAGCGTCCCCTTCTATTTCATTCTCTTATTTCTCTGTTAATAAATAAATAAAATCCCCGTTGTTTTAGGGCTGCAGGAGATGAAAGAATCCTCTTTTTTTCATGTCAACACTGTGCAGTGCTGATGGAGCCTGGCAACAGCTGAATCCTGGCTCAGGCTCCTGCTCTGTTTTCCTTATTAACATTTTGCTTGGCTGTCCCTGCCAGAGTCCCCTGGACGTCTCTGAACTCTGAGAATTGTTGCAAATATTGCAACGCCCGAGTGTGAAATGAGCTGCATGGAGCCCCCCGGGAAGCTGTTAGCAGTGCATTACCAACAGCCTCGGGTTCACCGCAAACAACAGGCACCTGCTCAGTGAAAACCTGCTCCTAAATTGACACCCAATTATCCCCGCATATTTTAGCATAATTTTTGCACCTTATCTAGGACCTACCAAGAGCCTCGAAAGCCTGGTTATTAATCTAAAAACGGTCCACAGAAACCGAGACAAAAATGAGGATATGAAGAACTGGAGTACACAAATAGGTCAGAGTTTTAAGAGAGTTCTAGAAAAACCTCTGTTATATGTTGCAATTCTGGTTTAGGTGGATGTGAATTGAGATAAAAATTTCTAGAAGCCATGTGCTTAATCTTAGTAATTACCTCTAAGGTATCATAATCGTATAAGAAAGATTTCCTAAAAAAACCTCCAAAACCACAAAAACAAGAACAAAAAAATGAACAAAAAACCCCAAAAAAAGAAAAAAAAAGAAATTAGGCTGAAAAAAGAAAATAGCAAATAGTGGTGCAGAAACTTTCCTTCTAACCATGGAATACCTTAAACATTCAAACATTATAGTCAACATTTTTAGACTGGGAAATTAAAACTTAATGTATCAAATAATTTTAAAAGTATCACATGCTTTCAACCACTACCTGCATGACAAATAAATTTGTATTTTCAACAGCCTATTATAAAATTAAAAGACCTCTCTACTCATCCAGGACCCCAGGAATGAGTACAGCCCCAAAAACCAAAATAACCCAGCTCTTACTCCTATATATGATATAGGGGCTGTGAAGGGAGGTGTTTGAAAACTCAGCTGAGTTTTCCAGAGTTAATTTATACCTTTTATAATTCCTGCACCCTGACGCAAACTGTGTCTGAATAATGGTTAATGATTAATGTCCTATTCACCA
Organism: Mystacornis crossleyi; assembly: GCA_013400655.1. NCBI lineage: Eukaryota > Metazoa > Chordata > Aves > Passeriformes > Timaliidae > Mystacornis > Mystacornis crossleyi. Next base: position 75,558 of record VYZQ01035697.1, on the reverse strand, counting down.
TGGTCTTCTCCCTGAATACTGAACTCCCTGGACAGTAGGATGGGGTATTTGCATTTTATGTTAATACCAGGCAAATTTAACTTCCCAGTTGAACCCAGAAGCCTCCAGAGTGACTCTTTCCAGTCACAAACAGCTGTAGTTAACCTTCAGTCCTGTTCTTTACATCCTTCATGATTGGGACACAGAATTATTCCAAGGAATGAGCATTCCTGAGGATGGGGAGGGGGCTGAGAAAATTTGGCATGGCTGAGTGAGTGATATTGAATCTTTGATGGCTGAATTATCATCTCCCGTGTGCCACACAGGATAATCTGTGTCTGAAAACACCTTCCACTTGTAGGGACTGCAGAGCTGTGCACCCACACACGTTATAGAAATGTACATACTCCACTTATGGGTGGCTTGTTTCAAATTAAACTTCTCAGAAACAGACAGAAAAGCCAGATAATGGAGCCAGGCAATTTGCCTCAAGCAGGCAGGTCAAACCACATATTTATATTATTCTTTATCACTTCCCAAAATATTACTGAAAATAACACCTGAGCTATTACTAGGAATGCTTTCTCCTACTCCAGCAGAAAACAATACCTTTGTGTTAACAATGCAAAAAAACGCTGGAACTGCATGAAATAAAATTTTTATGCCATCACAGCTGGAAAGAGATTTTAGCAGGGAGCTGTTCTGGCTACCCAGCACTAGGATAGCCTGGAAGGGTTCTCTGCTGCTTGGCAGTGGCAGTTGCAGGTACAGACACCCAGGAATGGTTTAAGGACGTGATTTTCACCTTGCAAGAGCTGCAAGGGGCTGTGGCTTGGAGTGCAACAGTCTGACAACAATGTGTCCTTTAGAACCCACAGGTTAAATATGCATGGAATTATGTTCATAAAGGAAGTCTATTCTGCTGGGCACAGGAAAGGCCTAGACACGCAAGCCAGGGGACTGCACATTTTTCCTGATAACCTCCTCTTTAATTTTTCTTCCTCTGATCTTCTTGGACTTCCCCTCTCCTGCTAAAAGTGATGCTCTGATAATCCTTTCCTGCTTTCTTGTTAGCACTTCAGATCTATGTTCCCCCTCAACATCTGCAGTCAGGCAAGTCCCACTGACACCAACACCAGATTTTTAAGGGGAAAAATGTGTTCACTTAACTGTTAATTACCATTAGCTGCCATTGTTTGCCACGTTAAATAACTTGTATTATCTCCCCTGCTTTGCTACATGCTTCTTCTCTTACCTCTATTACTCATCCTCTGTTAACTTCTCTCTCCACCTCATTTCTGGGTTATGTCTTTGATGGACCAAGTGATTATTTTTCAGCCAATGATCTCATTTACGCATAAAATAAAGTGTCCCCAAAATGACTCACGTTTGCCTTCATTTCAAATAGCTTAATCTGTCACTTCCAAATGGTGTTTCCTAATGGAGCATCTCATTTTCTCCTTTTCTCTCCCTTCTTTGCAGCCACACCAGTTGCAGTCTAACAATGAATGAGATGGATTGATTAAATGGATGAGTTCCGCATGAAACAGTTCCAACTGGAAAAACATTTAATGGTGGTTAAATATTATACACTTGTACACACTGCCTGAAAAATGAGCATGACTAACACAGCAGTCAGAGCCCTTTGAAAATGCCTTTCTGGGCAGAATTGGGCACGTTTACCAACATAAATTTTGTCATGCCAGCTCTAATTAAGCCTGTCTAATTACTTCTCTTACAAGGGTTTCAGGTTGAGCATATAAATTCCTGAGGCCATTATCTGCTGTAGGTATATAAATGTCCTACAGAATAGCGGGGAGGAGAGGTCTGCAGGGAAAGTTAACACTTTTCATTAGACCATATGACATAATTGGGGAGCAGACAAGGTTTTGGACACAGGGGATCCCTAAAATAAATAATATCAGTGAGGAGTGATTTCACCACATGTCCAAAAGAACGTCCTTTTTTTTTCCTGGTCAGGTAAAATTATTAGAAAATTTTTCTGCCTCATATTTTTCTAAGTTTGGAACCATTGCTACATATAAAATAACCTAGTGAGGAAAAGTAGCTTTTGGTGAACAAACTTCTCTTTGGTTGGATCTGTTTACAACAAATGAAAAAGGAACTAAAGGAAATTAAATGGCTCCTACTCACACATCGCCTTGCCCTGGGAAATCCATAATTCTTTTCTGCAGAATGGAACAGCTCCAGCAAGCAATGTCACCCCCAAAATTGCCATGAATTGATGAGGAGGGCACACTGCTGTGAGAAGCTGGATGTAAGGTGGTTATATAGTCCTGGGGAAAGACAGGAAGAAAGAAATGCAGTGTTTATTTTCTCCCTTGGAAGGGCCCGCTCCTACTCCCACTGGGTATCTCACACTGTTTGATCTGTAGGGAGGCTGCGACCTCACCTGAAATTCAGCTCTTGTTCAGCCTTGCCAAGAGCGAGGTCTTAAAAAAAGCACCTAAAAAACCACCATAGCAAATAGAAAGCACCCCCCAAACCAAGAACTGCCAGTGCTTGAGGTGACAGAGGTGGCAGCAGTGGGGAAGCATCTGTCCTTACTGCAGGGACACGATTGCCATGAAAACATGGCATCAGTTCCCATGAATCTGCACAAGATTAGACAGAATTATTCCCCATGAAATCCACTCTTAAGTGCAAGTGGTGTTGAGTTTGAGATATGAAATATCCAGAAGCAGCTTCTTATCTTTTCCTTGCTGTTGCTCACAGAAGTGCTGCTGCCACCACAGCTCCCTGCACATCTCACCAAGCTCTACCATTCTGATTTCCAGGTATTTGACCAGCTGAAGAGGCCAACCAGGGTTGAAAGCACAGTACTTTAAAGGAAGAAATACGGGGAGAAGGAAGCAGGGCCCCAAATTATTTCCACTTTGCAAATTCACGTGCTAACATAAAATGGGAAAAAAAAACCCATAAACGTATTCTCCTGAGTTCAATTGGGAACAAGGTTGGGCTGCAGGTAGAACTTAATAACCACATGACTCTAAACACTTATTGCTTGAAGGGCTGGTGCCAGAATCACAGTTAGTTCCTATTTTGTACTTAAAAAAAAAGAAAAACCACCATCATCTCCCCAAAAAACCCAATGGCATAACCCCCCCCACTAAAACCCACACACAAAGGACTAATTAATGTCTGTAAAGTGCACACACTTAATAGCAAAAGGCTGTTATTGTAGACCTTTACTATAATTTAGTCTGTGTCATTACTTGAATGTTGCCATTGTCGCTGCTTTACTGCGGCCTTGGCTTTTTTAATTTAAATACCTTGGTTGGAATTTAATTCATTGGAGAAAAACAGAATATTTGCAACATAGGCGGTACTCTGATCAAACTGATAGCAAAGCCAAAGCTTTCCAAGTTCCAATCATATTCAGCATTTCTGCGGTTTTGTTTTAAGTGTAGAAACATAATGAAATAATTCTGTACCATAAAGCTTGATGAAAGTGGCAATTAAAAAGGAATCGATCTGATACATCCTGCTCTTCACATTACCACGCTCTGTAAAGTGTAAATCACCAGCTCCAGCACTAGAGCTTTCCTTTCCCATCCTGATTAGGCAAATATTGAAAACAATAATCATTTTTCACTAAAGCGAGCCTTTAAAATGGAGCAGAAAGGGAGCACTCTAGATATTCCATTTTCCACAGCAGACTGGCTCCCACATTAGTGTTTGCTATCAGCAGATTTCGTGTCACTCCATCATACTGTCTTTCACTCAAATCCTACATTTGTTGGAGCAGATGGAAAGTTAGTTTAAATTAATTGAAAGCATGCTGTGCACAGCTTGTGGCACCAAGAACACACAAAGAAGAGAAGAAGATGCATCAATTTCCTTTCTAAGATACCTATAACTGTGAGAAGAGATCTCTTAAGAAATCATTAAGATATTATGGGGGTTTTTGGTTTGGTGTTTTTGTTGTTGTTGTTGTTATTTTTTTGGTTTTGTTTTGTTTTTTGTTGGTTTTTTTTTTTTAAAGAAAGCTATATTGCTTTCATTTTTACAAGAGGAGGATGCAGAAAAATTTGCCATGTGAAAAATAAGTCCTGCCGGGGGTGGTTCATTGTACAACGACACAGAGAAACCCAGCACTGCTTGGTTTGTCTACAGTTCTTGGAAATACTGACAAGTTTGAAGGTTAATTATCTCTTCACTTACATTAATTAACACTGTCTTCTTATATTTGGGTCCTGAGCTCCTCTTCTACCACTGAGAAAGTCTGGTGACCTTTGTGCTCTGAACCAACAAAGATGTCATCAGTGCCAGCATCACCTGTGCACCTGAAACTGAGATGGCCAAACTCCTCTGCTGCTCCCCGGGGATCAGAGCGTGGTCATTCCTCAGCACCTTCACAGCTGCAACACCATCACAGCATAAATCATTTCATGAACAGCAGCTTTCTCCCAAGCAATAATAGAAGGGTTTATCAATTTAGTCCTTTTAACAAAATATTCCAAGTATTTCTTTCAGAGTGGTGTGAAATGAGAGTGTGAGGGAATTGTTCCTAAGGCGGATGGCAGCTGTTTGGTTTGTGTGCTCTGCTCTGCTAAAAACCTGCGGTACAGGAGGCAGGAAAAAGGTTTGGATTTACATCCCTGTGGCCCAGGCCAAGGTGAGACCCTCTGGCCTGAGCAGGAGTGGTTACATCTTGTAAAGCAACTGAAAGTGCAGAAATCAATAAGGAAAAGCAGGCTCTGGGGTACAAGGTGGGGGAAAGCAGGCAGGAAACAAGGAGTGTGCAGCACAAGCCTTGAGGATTTGAGAGGGAGCAGATGCAGCTGAGCTTTAGAAGTGATGGAAAGAAAAGAGCCCCGTGTTCCAGCAGGACTGGAAATTGGAACTGCTGCAAACAAGGAATGCACTGAAATTCGTTGGACTGAGAAAGGCCCCAAGGGTCTTGCACGAAAATGGTGAGAGATCTGTCATTTTAGTCTGTCTTGCTGAGTTTTCTCTGTCTCAAATGTTGCTCTGCTCCAGTTTGCACTTAGATAAAAGCTGACTTTTGAGTTTAGCTCGCTTTCGTTCACCTTGGTGCCTCTTCCTTCCACAGCTCCTCTCTGGTGTCTCAACACAAGGCACACTTTGCTTTTCTTCTCTGAAAAGGTCAAAAGGTAAGAAGAAAGTGGGCAAATGTTTTTTTACATTTTCTCTTTTAGTCTTTCAGTCTTGAACTCCTCCAAGGCTGATGGGGAACAAAATTAAAACAATACCTTCTGGGTTTAGAGAAGTAACAACTTCTCTGACAAAACTCGAAGGGAAAAAATACGTCCCACTTTTTTTTCCCCAAATTAGTTAGGTTATTTTATATTGAGGCATTTACGCCCTCCCCACTCTGAGTGTAAGTATTGAACCTGTGTTCTTGGGGCCTTGTTTCTCCTGGTCGCTGACACATTTTATCACCTCTACTCTGGGCAAATCAAACACAATTCTGGCAATTGCACATGAAGAAGATAAAACAATGCAAACCTTTCGCAATCCTACCTGTCTGACCTCATCTTGCATCTTTCCAGGGAGATTTCAGACCGTGCAGCTGAGCCAGTCTTCCTTTTTTCATGATCTGATGACATCACTTATGGTTACTTGTCTTAAACATCCCCAAAATTCAATTATACTCTCATAAGATTGTACATTTTTGCAGCCTGTATTTTTTCTTCCACAATTATCTTGATATCTGCTTGCTCTCCACAAGTGTTTCACTTAAATTCTTTCCTTATTGTTTTTTATGCACTTTCAGCTTTGTCCTATGTGGTTCCTGCAGAATTTTCACTTTATTTCTACATTGTACAGATTTCTATGGGCATCCAAGCCAGCATTTTCTTCTGTTCTTCAACCTGTATCACAAGTCTTTGCTTTTCTTATTTAATTCACAGCAAAATCACGCTCCTTCCAGCATGCCAAACTCCTTGACTCATAAACAAGATGCAGCAGCAGAACAAAAGGGAAAATTTGGCTCAGAGTTCACAACTCCTCCCGAGCACATGACAGGTGTGTTAGTTCACATTAACAAAGCTCCCTGGAAATTCAGAGGATTGTACAGGTAATCACTGTTTGATTAATAATTTACAGCACCAACAGGACAGAAATGAAAATTGGGGAATGACAATCTCAAAGCAGCTGTGGGCCTGTCAAATATGGTAATTTTTTACCCTTTTTCCTGTGCTCGGGTGCTGCTTAACCCCATGCTGAGCTGCCTTTCTAGAACACAACCCCTACAACTCTCAGGAATAATTAGATAGTCAGAAAGGAACAAGGAATGCGTGAGAATTAACTTCCCACCTCCTAGTGTCACTTGAAGATTAATTTACCTAAAAACTAATTAGCTGGCATACCACAAGCACAGAACCCCCAGTGAAATGAAGAAGAAAAAGTAAAAGAAACCTCAGAGCTTAACCAGAGTTTTCCATCTCCAGGTCTATACACAAACAACTTCAGTTCTTCTGGGAAAAGCCAGCAGATGAAATCCCCTAAGTCTGTTTTTATGTAGGAGCAAATGGAACCACGAGGCAGCAGGAATGAAATCCCTGCCCCCTTTCCCTGCCACCTGCCAGGAAAACAAACGTCACTACAAGGAACTTCTTTCTGAAGATGAAAGTGTCATCTGCTTTCAGGGTTACGGCGTTTAGGCAGCTGTGGGCATGTGGAGTTTGCTTTCACCGAGTCTGCCACTTAATGCCAGCTTAACAGCAGCCAAGTCATTACTTAGGGTGGGTTATTAAGGAGGAAAAGTGAAGTCAGCAGCTGTGTCACAGAGCCCATGACATAATTGGTACCTTGGGTTGGAGGAGGTTCTTCCTTATCAGGAGGAGAAAATGAGGCAAAAGGGAAATTCCCCGCACAGGAGGATTTATTCCTACGGCTGTGAACCTGTGCTGGGCACAAATGTCAGCTTTGCTGGGAGCTGAAAGGAAAAGGAGGATGAGCAGAATCCAAAATACTAATTAGGAGAATCGGGGGTTCATGGCTGGCTGAGTTTTCAGTAGGTGTTGGAGGGTAAGCCAAGACTTAACAATCTGAGCTAGAGTCTGGCTGAGTGAAGGAGAACAATTCTGGCGTTTCTCAGATCTCACCCAGGATGCTCAGAGTAGCTGAAGCTTCAGAAACCCATTCCCATTACAGGAGCCACTTCAAGGAAGCAGCAAAAACACAGGGATATGCAAAAAAGTCAACATTTCAATTTTTTTTTTCCGTGAACTCTTCCGTATCAGCCTCATAAAATTATATCAAGCACTCTCAAGTAGGCCAATCACCTGCATGAAAATATTATGGTAATGTTGAGTATGAACTGGGAAGATTTTTGCATTTTTTTAGACAGAGGAAGAGTAAATTAACTTTTCATACAAATTTTTTTGAATATAAATTCATCTAATCAGTTCTTTCTATGAGAAAACTCCTGTAATATCACTCCAGTATTAAGTCAAATAACTGATGTCAACCCCCACAAGAAAAATAAAATCTGGTCTTTCCTTTAAAAGTTCAAAAAGACAGAGAATTTAGGGATTCCCTATGCACAGCCTTGTCTTTTGGTTTAAAATTTCTATTTTACTCTTATTTTATCAGTGTTTACCCAGCACTTAGCTCCTGATGTCTCTTTTCTTAGCAAAAGCACCTTTTTTGTAACTGCCGTACTTTTCCCTCACTTAATTATTTCTACGTGGTAATCAAATTTGTTGAGTCATCCTTAGATGCTATTTACCACCTTTATTTCTCTCCAGCTCTCAAAAAACATTTTAGGGCCTCATTTTTTTTTTTCTGTTGTCTCTAAACTTGCCATAAAGCTAAAGAAAAAATAAAGACACCAGAGCTAAGCAGTGTTCTTTGGTATTAGCCCCATCCGTGCTGAATTCCAGAGAGAATCTAATTCCATCCAAGGCAGAATTCCCCACTTTCAATTTTACAGCAAAAACACCCAGCTCTGCACAGACGAATTTTTACTGCGGTCGGGTGCAGCCAAGCCTCCAAACTCAACAAAACTGAGAATACGTGACCACGGCAAAGGAGAGGACGGGGAAGAGAGAACAAGTTTGGTGTTAGCACGTTAGATGTTTGCCACTGATTTTATTTTTCCCTGGGGCTATTAGGAGCACACGGAACCTATTTTAGCTGCCTTTTGGTGAGATAGCAAAGCTGGAAAGCCGGGGAGCAAAGCACCATCCTGTGGCTAGCTGGCACTGGAGGGGAATGTGGGAACCTCGCCGCTGCCGCTCTCTCTTGCNTCCTTAATAAACTCCAAGGTATAATCCCTTTTCCCCCTCTAACCGTGTTTGGCTTTTAATTCTAAGCCCAGGATAAGGCATCACTGTCAGCTCTGTAACCCCGTGAGATCCTTCAGCAGGGAGGCTCCTGATGCAGTGCAGCGTTAACCATACCAGCTGAAGGAAGGTGAATGAGCCCAGTTTGTAAATGCTGCTGCCTTATCCAGAGAGGTCAGAGGTTCCAGGTCCTGTCACATTTTGCCGTTGCCGGGGTTTGCAGTTCCGCTGGCCCCGAGAGCCCGGGCTGCCGTACAAAGCACGTCCCCCACTGCCTCCCCAACCCAGCCGGTTCTGGACGCACACAGCTGGTTTCACACCAATTTCCATGTTCCAAATGTCCCCGAGTAAAGTCAGGAACAAATATTCAACTAAACTGTGCACTGAGTCCTTCTCTTTCGATACCAGCCCTGCACAAATGATTTGCCTTTCTGATGGTTAAAAAAATGTCAGAAGTTGCAGCATTTATCCCCTGTGTGCGTGGCTCTCAAACACGAGCTTTGTCTGCACATTATGTTAATTGGCTCCATCTCATCTTTATGAAATTCAGCACGAGCATCCAAGGGTAGGTGCAATTAGCAATTTCAAATTTGCTTTTCTAAAAAAAAAAAAAAGAAAGAAGAGAACGACATAAAGGATGAAAGACTTCTGTGAAAGTGCCACAAATGAAACACAGGTGAGATCATAAAAATGGGGAGATATCATGAGAAGAGATTTACCCACTTCTCTCAGGGTAGTTACTGTTCTGTTTTTCCTCAGAAAAATTCCACCAACTTGCTCTCAGTGAGGTTGTTATATCTGAATAAACTTGACAAAGTCATGAGAGGGGATTAACTTCTCCCTTTTCACAAATGAAGTTCTTTCTCTCTCTTTTTCTTCTATTATTTTTTCCTGGGAAAAAAAAAATAATTCAGAGAATCTAAATTATTTCCAGAGAATGGAATTCCAGAAAGGGAGTGTTCTGCCTTGCAGGTCCAGTGTCCCCCAGGCCAGCCTGTACCTGGGCATTAATGTCCATCCACGGCTGTCCCTCACCAGGACACCACAGGTCCAGGTGACCACATCGTCATTGATGGCAAAATGGCATAATGAAAAGATAAATAAAGGACTTGCCATAAAAAAAAAAAAGGAATATTACTGATAATTCCTCCATGCAATGGAATTTCTGTGAACACAACACACTCCTGAGGACTTCAACATATATTCTCCAGACATTTTCTCTCTTAGAACCTCTTATCTTCCTGTAAATAGGGAGCTGAGTGCTATAAGGATCATCTTAAACAAGGGCCGTATTTTGAAAAAAAATCAGAACTTGCCACTGTTTTGTTCCTGGAGAATTCCAAACCTGGGAACTGATGTCTTAATTTTATCCATTTACAGTTGTGAGGCAGACACTGATTTTGCTCCTCCCCATGTAATGTGATGCAATTGTTAATTACATTTTAAAACCCAGCCATGTTTCTTTGAATCCTCCTGCAGAAGCAGCATTTTCTGCACGTTAATTCCAGTTTCTTTATGGGATAGTTGTTATGCATGACTGATTAATAGGCCCCAAGCTATACTCAACCTGCTACCCACAGTAAATTGTTCTTTCTGTTGTTGCTGTCAGTTCCTTTAAAATATCAAGCTGTTTTATAATTAAAGAGTCCCTTGAAGATCTTGTTTCCATAAACAATCATTCCTTCCGCCGTGTGAAGTTCTCCTGCTAATAAACAATTAAATAACACATATTATTTCTCTTGTCTCAAGAATCAACCTTTTATGGAGGACCCACTGAGGCAACACCCGAGATGGGATGCCAGCTACATGTTCAAAACCAAAATTTAAGCGCGTGTTGTGCGGCTCAGGACTAGATCTGCTCTTAATCTGCACATGGCGTGAGTTATAGAAGATTAATTGCTCACAGGAGTGTTTAGACGCTTTCATATGTCACCCAGAAGATGGCTGAAGAGTTACTTATCTCCAGCAGCTTTATCCTTAATTACCTTTCTCGCTGATAATTCCAAATTTGGGATTCAGCACACAGTGAAAATCTCCCATATTAATTAGAGATTGTAACTTTGTCATACAATGTGTTTTCTATGATAAACGGCTTTTCCTTGAACACTGAATATTTTGCAGAAAAGGCAACAACTCTAAAAGTTTTGCAATGTTACCAGGAAGTTTTTCCAGAATTTTAACACTGCAGAACACAGTACAGGGACATTGGGGCTTATGCATGAGTGTATAGCTGTTTTTTCAGTCACTCATAACATTGACTATAATTTCATTGGTCTGGGCAAAAAAAAAAGGGGTAACTANAGCTGTTTTTTCAGTCACTCATAAGACTAACTATAATCTCATTGGTCTGTAACTGATCTGGGCTTTTTAATTTTTAATGCAATTTAATAAAAGTGTTCCTTTAAAGTGATAAAAGATAACAAAAAATTGCACAAAATTAGGAAATCAGATCAATTTGGGCTCTTACAACATTATCTACGAAATAAGTTTTTAATCGCTGTTTTAATGAGTTACACCTCGGCAGCAAGTTTAAATTTCTAAATATTTGATCATAACAGCTCTTTTCTTTGGATGTGTTTGTGCACCAGGATGTCTTATTTTTCTTTACAGGTGCTACTTTCAGTACAATTTTAGATAGATTCCTCAGCTGATAGAGGATGTCATCATTTTTCTGAAACACTGGAGGTACAGCAATCTGTGTTCGAGATGAGTTTGCCCCGAAGACATCAGTTTTTCACATTTAAGAGCTTTCTCTAAGACAAAACAGATTAGACACTGCAATCCCCACATCAGTATTCTTTCAAATTACTCTGGGTACTCACCTGCCTTCACCTCTCAATGCCCCACAGCTCCTATTTCCCACAGGTAAGAACACTCAGCTGATGTAACTCCCAGTTAGGAAATTCTGCTCTTGCTCAGTTTTCACTCTCTGCTCTTACATTAAGTAATCCAAAATCTGTGGTCCACCTCAGTGTAAACACACACGTGACAAATTGCTGAGTTCCAGGGGCCTTTGCTTTCCAGAAGCAGCAAAGAAATAAAGAAATAACGCGGATTTGCGCTTAAAATTCCCAGTATTAAAAATATCCTTCAAGGACCACACGCGAACTCTCTGTCACTTGCACAATTATTTCATTCTCCTCTGCTTTTTCCAGTGACTGCTGGCTTTTCACACATCCAGCACCCCTCAGGTTGGTGTGGTTAGACAGGGCTGTGCTGGTTTTAAACTGCTGATTCCACTTCAGAGCTGCCTTGTAACAATCCCCGTGGAGCACCCCGGTTCCTCCTTTTGGGATTCACAACCTCAGAGAGTCCTGAGACCCCTGGCTCAAGTCCTAATAAAGTAAAATTGTTCTCACAAACAGCCTGAGGGCTTTTTGCAACGTCTTTGAGATGGGAATTCAGGGGGTGATGAGAATTCTCTTGCCCCAAGCCCGCGAGTGACACACGTGCTGCTCAGAGCACAGCCCTGGAACAGCACACCCCATCTCTTTTTACTTCTCCCCTGCTCCAGATTTTGGTTGCTTTATTCTCCCCTCATTTCATACATTTCCCCTCCCTCTTCATACAGATATGGCAATAAATTTACACCTAATTTCCTTAAAAGCTTACTCACTCACTTTTCTGGCATTTTATATTATAGATTCCTTTTTGTTGATAGTAGAGAAGCTTTCAACTCCTTAATCTATAGCCAGCACCTGAAAGCACGTGTAATGCTTTGATATACCCATCTCTGATCAGCTGGTGCATATATTAGCAGCTGCTAAACACATCCAGTAGGATAATGGAGTTTTGTTTCTTCCCTCCCAGGAGTTTCATAACAACATTCCTGCTCTCAGTGCCTTCAGTGACACCCAGTTCTCACTGCATTTCTGTGTAATGACAAGGTTCCATCTCTTTTTTCTCTTTCTTTTTTTTTTTTTTAACCAGATCACATTTAGAATTTTCATCCGTTTTCTGTCTCCACCCAGAAGACACTACAGCACTTCCCCCAAAGGTTCCTCCATCTACATGAAAATCTTTGGCACTACCCCATTATTCGATGCCAGACATCATTTCTTCGGGCATTTTTGTCTTTATAATCCTAAATTTATCATCCATATCTGTGTCTCTGGTGTGAGATTCTGCCATTAATCCTTTACCTTCCCCTTTCTCACTCTCAGGATGGTTCCCTGCCTTGTTTTTTGTGATTTGGCAGAATGTCCAAAGCAGGGCACACAGGGCAGCAGCTCAGCAATGAAGGACAGCTGACAGAGGTATACAGAGGTGGAGACAGCTCAGGAAGCTCCGACGGGAAGCTGTTTCTGGGGCCCAGGAAGGAGAAGGAACCCAAACCAAACCCTGGCAGGGTTCCCACCACCGGGGAAGGGCCACCCCACACGGCTGAGCAGGCAGGGCACAGCATGGGTCAGACGTGCTCTGATCCAGCCCACGGCCCCCCAGCCCTTTTGTTTGGCCTTTCCACCTCTGCATTTTCTGCTTCACAGCCCTGCTCTGCCTCGAAAGGAGCGGTCCTTGCCACAAACTCCCGCACAAACCTCCCACGGGATGCTGCTGTCTGAGGCTCCGTGACGTGTGACCTGCCCCTGCTCTGCCCGGTGCCTTCCCCCAGGTAACTCACCCCCAAACACATGGGCGCTCCTGGCAGGACAGCTTTCCTCCCCGTGCTCACTTCAGATTAGCCACCTTTCCCAAAATCCCACCCTAACCACTGCTGATCTTTCAGTTCGGCCACAAAAGGGCACGTCCTGAGCACGGTGAAAACGTCTCTGCAGATAAACCAGAAGCATCCTGCAAAGCCAGGAGCAGGGCAGCCAGCCCAGGTCTCCCAAGCTGGGTATCCCTTGTTAGAAGATGTAGGAGGCATATTTCAAAAGGAAATCTGTGAGATGCCCTCAGAGGGTCCCTTACACCCCTTCCAGTAAAGTCGTATGTGATGTCATCAAGGAGAAAAGGAGAAACATTTGACATAACTAAATTAACCCCTTTGCATTCTAATAAAAACTAATAGGAGTCCATAGACAAGGGAATAAGTTGATGAATTTTTAACGTTACTCTTCTCTTTCAAAATCCATCTGAAGATGGATTTTTATTTTAGTTGAGATTTTTGAAAGTGAACAGCATATTCCCTGTAAACCACAGTGAAAAAGTGCCCCTCAACTGGTGACTGCAGTGTACTGTAACTGAAAAAAAGGAGTGAGGAAAAGGTTTTAGAATTCTTAACAACTACTGAAGAACAAAAAAAGCTTCTATGTTTTAGAAGAATGAGTCCATCTACTGCATATCCATGAAACATCAACTATTTATTTCACCTTGCCTGGAAAATGAGTCACCAAACTGAAAAATAAAAACCAGAACAAAATCCATCCAAATGAGCAGTTTGGTGTTCCTAGTGTAAGAACAAAGCAGAATTTCAGTGGTGAATTCACTAGAACTGCTTGGATTACAAATAAAGCAGCTACAGAACAATTTTCCTTTGAAGCACAGGGAGCCAAATGAGTTATCACAGACAGAAATATCAGAAATATCATCAGAAATGAGGATTTCAGCCCCTAATTTTGGTCTCTGGGCTTCTGCTGAGTGTGTTGGCAGAAATCTTCCAACCAGAATATTAGAGGAGATTTGTTATAATATCCTGCCAGGGAAGGGTTGGACCAGCTGTCCAGTGCTGAGCTCTAATGGACTTTTCTTTCAGGGACCAAATGACAATTCAGGACCTCTGGGATCTCATGTGCCATGAGCTACAGCCAGGATTTCAAGTAAAAGCTATTTCTACTTAGTTTGGAGGTTTAGATCTATCACAGGCAACCATCAATTTTGCTGAGTGAGGATGTACATATGCATATTTATTTGTTTATAAAATACACATATATATGGGCACATGCACCATGCTTTGATGGTCTGGCAGAGGAAAATCTCAATGGTAGTATTTTTTAGCAACCTAATGCTGTAAAACTTCCTTTTTCTGTTCAAGAAAAAAAAAGGGGGGGGGGGGGGCAGAGAAACAGCTAAAGACCTTAAGCTAAAAATGACCTAAAAGCATATCAGAGATTTAAATCAAGAGATCCACTTCTTGCTACTCTGTGACACTTTAGGTCTTTTATTTTTTCTTTTCTTTCTCACCTCCTCCCCCTTTTATTTTTCACCTTTGTTCTCAATTTCTTTGTTCTCTTTAATTATAATCCTGCTAAGCCTGGACATCTCTCTCTCTTCTGCTCCAGCCATTCCTTGAATACTAACTAGGAAAAGAGAGCAAGGAGTTTCTCCCGCCTGCTCTCAAATGCTAATATCAGAGAAGTGCTGAATCAAACAGCAGCCACGCCACAGCAGCAGCTCCGAGCCAAAAGGGGATGATTAGCTCAGGTCTCATAAGCAGCCTTGCTTTCAAAGCTGAGGGGAGGCCCCGGAAGGATGAGAAGGGCAAATATCACACCCAGCTTCTCAAAGAGGTGGGAACGAAGACACAGACAGCTGGAGATGACTTAATTTACCTTCAGTGCCCAGAAAAATGCTGGAACAAAATATTAGAGAATTAATGTGTCAGTGCGTGGGGAATAAATAACTGACAAGAAATGGTGATGTTTTTCAGGAATCTATCACATCAGAATTGTCTGGTTTCCATCTCTGCCAAGGTGCCTTGCGCAGGAGATGCCATACATTTCAAATTCAGTAAGACTAAGTGAGATTAAAAACTCCTGCTCAGCAGCAGATCCTTGAAGCCCTTTCTGAGGGATTTAGGCTGCAGACGCTGCTGGGTGTGCACCAGGACATGGCACCGTGTGACAGCCACGTGCCCCCTTCACCAGGTGCCCACAGGAAGAGCTCCTCAGGGGATCTCAGGATGGTTTGGGTTGAAGGGACCTTAAAGCCCATCCAGTCCCACCCCCTGCCCTGGGCAGGGACACCTCCCACTATCCCAGGGTGCTCCAAGCCCCGTCCAACCTGGCCTTGGACACTTCCAGGGCTTGTCTGGGCATAAACTGTAAAAATGGTGCAAAATCAGCAGGTAAATAATAAATACTTCTGGGGGGAAAAGGGTTATCAATTGAACTAGTAAAATAGAGAAAAAGTTTATCAAATTTGTTGAAAAGACAAACATTGGTGGCGTCATTTTGGAAGGAAAATTCAAACAGACAAATACAACAGGAGTAAGAGTGGAGTAGGGCAGGAGAAGTTCTGGAAAGGAAAACAGAGGGGACCACAAACAACAAATTCATATTGTGCTGTAGCTTACTGTTCTCAGGTCAGAGCACTGACAGGATCACAACTTATAATTCTTTTAATTATGGATCATTTACTGATGAAAAAGTAATGGATGTTCCCAACATGCAATCAAAGATGAACAGCAGTTTTGAGAATCCAGAGTTTTGGACTTTCTCTGGGAGCAACACTGGGAATTTGGCACCTTATCCCTCAGCTGCTCCTATTTAATGAAACATTCTCCTGTAATCTCAGGAAGAAGCGTTTTCCCTTTTGCAATAATTGAAAAGTATGTGAGAGGCTTTGGGGAAATTGATTCAAAATTAACAAACAGATTAATGAGTTTGCTTAGTTAGGTGTACCATGCTGAATATTATGCCATATAATACCATTTCAGCACTCTATCAAAAGGTTTCTAGTGTTGTTTTATTAGATTATAAATCACCTTTTACAGGACCCAGCTCATGATCCTTTGTCACTCTGTCAATCCCTGTGGGACACTACCCACAACTGATATGTTAAGCTGCTACTCCAATACAAACAACAATAATTTGTCTACCAAAATGCTCTCGGCCATTAAAGAGAAGAGCTGATACCACACAGCCCTGATGAAACCAAACGAGGCATTTTTGTAATCACCTTGCTTCCATAACTCTTCCAGATTAAGCTCTGTACCGCCATATTAAATTCCTGGTGCTGAAGGAGAAACTAAAACCCGAAATATTGCTGCCATTGTAGCAAAACAAATCACTCACTCAATCTTGTTAAAGTTCCTCCAACTGCTCCCAAAGTTAAACTGAGCGCGGCTGTTGTGCTGAGAGAGGAGTTTGACCCACGGCAGGCTGTGGTGCCAGCAGATTTCTGCACTCATTTCCAGAGTGCAGCAAGTTTTGTGGTTTGTAAGCTTTTTATTCCCCATAAAGATGCAGCTTAATGTGCCTCTGCAATGCTTTTCACTTAACTTACACTGAGATAGCTCAGAGTGCATCTAAAATGTTACATAATCACCTCTAAGTTCTGACTCTGACCCCCCTCTCCTTCTCGTGCCATTTAGGAAATGATATTTTTGTTCATGTAAGTCACGTTCTTCCCAACTACGGAGCCTTTTCACAAAAAATTAAATTAATCTTATACAAAAATCAGATTCTTAGTATGAATATGCCCAATTTCATTGAATTTTTTTAATCGCTTTCTGCTCACGGGGCAAGGCAGTGAAATATAACTGAAATGTCAAATGAAATGTATGGCAAAGCGATTAGGAAGAAACTTTTAGCATTTGTTACAGATTAATATGTTAATTTTGGCACGTATTGTGGAGAAAGATTAAGTATCACCAAAGTAAATTTATTTTTAACCAGCTTTATTCCTCACACTTCATAAATTAACCAGCAGAATACGTAATGGAGAAGAATTCCAGCACTGAGATTGCTGGAAATTATGCAAAACTCCAAAGCGTACAGGGTTGCAATGCAGATAATGTCTGTGCTTTACAATAAGCACTTCATCAAAGAGAATTATGCCTCCTCCAGCACACCTATTTTCACAGGCTGCTTGCAGGTATCTCTAAGTGTGCCACAATGACAATGCCAAAAACTGATCGATATTTTAAACTCCGTTTTGTCTTGTATTGTAATAAGAGAGACTAAATGTTGATTCTAAGCCTAACAATGCAAACGCCCACCTGACAATAAAAAATTGATGAGAGAAGCAGCTGCACTTGTAAAACTAATGAAAAAACTACAGGTGGATGCAACCCTGAATCCTAGAACAGCACAGGCCAGGAGATGTCGATGGCTGCATCAGCTTCTCATTCATTCCTGGATTTGGTCTATGTGGAAGCTGAAAAAATCTTCAAAAGTAGAACCTAAAGCAACACCCATAATGAAGAGGGTGGGGGTTTTGCCGTGGATTTCAGAAGAAGAAGGGCTTTGAGCCATTTTCAGAAAGTTGTGTGGATTCAACGGCCGTTAAGTCAACACAAATTTTTCCTTTGGTTTCAGCAGATTTGGACATTGGCTCACACAGAGCACAGGATGGGACCCAAATGATCTCTCCAGAAGCACAGCTCCCATATTTTATCTGCTGCATCATCAAATCCCAGCACTTGTGCTGAGGTGCTCCACAGGATAAACCAGTGCAGAAATGGGAAGTACAACACTGTGTCATTTACAGAGCAGCCAACATAATTTACATTAAAACTCACGTTGGATGGTGTTTGGTTAACTCCTGTTCTGGGCAGCTTTCCGAATATTTTGACACACTGAGTATGGCAAATAATTTCCTCGTGTTAAAAAAGTATTATTTTCATAACAAGAAAAAGAAAGTGCTGTGCTAAATCACAGGTCCATCTGTCAAGAATAATCCTAACAAAATAACAGCAAATTTCAAACTCATTAATCCTGTAGCTGCTAATTTCTCCAGTAAAGAATGATGTCCCTATCTTTTTGAGGGTTTAGAAGATTATTTGTAGCCTTTTGTGGAAAGTCCCTCATTTGATTCCCATAAAATATTAATTCTACTTTATTTTGGGGACAAACCTGTAATCTAAACTTACAGGCTGGATGTCTGGAAGCACACCAAGGTGATGAGACAGACAGGAACAGCATTTCACTGCTGTCTGGGGATCTGCCTCCTAACAAAGCACCTGAGCAATCAAAATCCTGACTTCTGAGTAACTCAGCCACCCCTCTCTCTCAGCAAAGCCTCCCCTGTGTGCAGAGGTACATATTCTGTTGCTAATTTTGTTAATTGAGTTTACTGTTTGTTAGATCTCTCGACTGAATTAGGCTGAATTAGACTTTTGCTCTCAGTGCTCTTTCAGCTCATATAACACCAAATCACAAAGTCTAACAAAACAGGCAAATTTTTCCCCATTTACAAAATAAGGAGAACAGAAAGCCCATGAAAAGTTCTGCCTCCCCTTGGACATTCCTGTGAATGACACAGGGGGAAAAAAGAGACTTTGTGGATAGTGGTCTTGTAATCACAATTCAAGACGTGCAATTACAACTCATTAAAACATCACGAAGGAGAGGGGATGTCTGGTTTAGCAGCCATCACATTAACAGGAAAGAGCCTAAAACTTTAAAAAGCTTGGGTTCAGGCTGACAGAATTCCTGCCAGTGACACTCCCTTTGTTGCATCTTGTCCTAATTGCTTTTCTTCTCTTTGAGTAGCCCGCTTGGAGCATGCTACTCCTGCAAATGATCCATACCCTCCCTGGGATGCTGCAAGGCTGGCAATCAAATCTGTTCCTGGCCACTTCAGCTGCGGCCTCTGGAGTCTCAAATTGCTGGATAACTCCAAACATATCTGGAAAGCCATTAAAGATCCATCCCCTCAGCTTATTGCAGGCACATCAGGGGTTATTCATTCTCAAAGTCCATAAACCCTAATGGCTTCCTCAGCCACACAGCCCGGCTCTGCTGTGCCTGCAGGCACTGGGGTGTGTGTTGGTCATTCTCAGAGCTGGCCCTTTCATAAAGTGTGATGAGAAAATCCAGAAAAATCCGTGTGGAGCGTAGGTGAGGCCAGGCAGGTTGTTAAAAACTTGGGCTGCCAAATGCAGCTGGAGGAGAGGAACTGTTATAACTTCATTAAAACATATTTCCAGCTTTGATTTCCAGCTCAGTCGTGTGTTAAGGAGCCTCTCACTTATTTTCCCTTCCATGGAAAGCAGGCAAAACTCACAAACAACTTCCATAAGTTCCTTGCACCCTCATTGGATTTTTAATTGAAATGCAACTCCCACAACACCTCATTAGTTCATTGAATGCTGTATTAGTTTAATTTACTAAAGGTTTGAGGTTTTTTTGCACCTGCCTTGCACATTTACCCCATTAAGCATGTGCAGATTATCAGGTAACTGTTCAATTAAACTAAACGATTGTTCTAATTGAATATTTCATCAGAGTAACAAGGTAAAAAGCTCCTTGGCATGTCTTAGCAAACATGGCTTGTGCCTCACTGAAATATGTTTCAGATTAAACTCATGATAAACTCAGATTAAACTCATGATAAGCTCAAATAAAACAATCAAATGTTTCACATTGAACTGTGCCACTTGGGCTCTTCAGCCTGCACATGTCAGTGGAAAAAACTCCAAGCGACCCCAATGGCCTTTGACTAAACTTTTAAATTTAAGATCATTTATCTGAGGACAGCTAATTAAGGAGTGGATTCAAATAATTTGGTATTTTTGCCTGATTTCCTGTACCCAAAGCTCTGTAGATGCAACCAAAATTCATAGATGAACTCATCAAAACTCAGGAGTTTTGCTCTGTTTCATTCCTTGGGTTTTTGTTTGAAACTCAGCACCACTTTGTAGACTTTAATGAAAATTCTGGTTCAAAGGCAGACTCAGGCTGACTCACACATTACATGCTCCAGCTGGAATATCTCAGAGCATGCTATTCTTGGTAACAAGGGACGCTCCTTTTCCTGCGGAAAAGTGGGAAAGTTGCAGGTAGCACAATTTAAATTGTGTTGGATATTTGGTAATTCTCTGATGGTCCAATTCTGTCATCCTCGCTCGCTCTGAACAGCGGCTTAATTTGAATTTAGCCAAGTGATTCAACGGGGAAGCATTTGCAAGGGAAATATTATTCTACACAATTACTGTCGCAGCAAGGTCAGGAGGCCTCACCACAAACAGCTCCTGGAGAGTTTTTAAAAAGCAAAAGCCGAAGGAAGAGACCAGAGGTGTGAGCAGAGCCACTGCACGGAACACAACCTCGCTCTGCTCCTCTTCCGTCCCAAAGCAAACGCGCCCGGCCCTGACAGGACTCAAATGGACATTAGGGAGGTGTCTCACAGCTCCACCAGGGCAGCCTCAGAGCTGGGTCAGAGCAAAAGCAGCCAGTGCTGATGGGGACGTGTCCCAGCACAGAGGACGCTGCCTTTCCACAGAGAGCCGGAGGAATTCTGTCCTGGTGGGTATTTCCTCATTCCTGCTTGGGCTGCACGACTGGATTATGTTTAATCACTGCCTAAGAGCACACCCTAAACCTTGGGCCCTCACCATGCACTCTCACTTCTGCTGACACGCTTTCATCAGCTGTCTGGTTGTAAAAGGCACTGCTTTTACTTTTCAGATGCTTTTATTCGACCCAGTGCAACAGTGTGGAAGCAGAGAGATGGAATCATGGAGTGGTTTGGGTTGGAAGGGACCTGAAAGCTCATTTTTCCAACCCTCTGCCATGGGCAGGGACACCTTCCACTAGATCGGGTTAGTCAGAGCCCTGGCAATGAGTCTTCTCTAAAAGAAAATTTAAAGAAATATTAAAATAAAAAGAGAAAGAAAAAGAAAAAAAAAGAAAGAAGGAAACGGAGGAAAAGAAAGAAAGAATAGAATGAAAAGAAAGAGAGATGATAAAGAAGGAAGAGAAAACAGGAAGAGAAAGAAGGAAGAGAAAGGAGGAAGAGGAAGAGAAAGAAGGAAGAGAAAGGATGAAAAGGGAGGGAAAGGGAAATTTCCGGTTTGATAAAGCAAACAAAAAAAAAATTGGTATCTCCAATATTTTGCCAAATCTGAAAAGACTTTTTTTTTTTCCCCCCTGTATCCTCACACACCAAACCTTGCTGGTTCTCAGGGAGAAAAAAAGGAGAATTCACCAGCCTGTAGCAAGGCCCTGTTCAGCTGCCACCAGCTGTGGTGCAGAGCTCCCTGTCCCACTGTTTGCCCTCCCTCTGTGTGCCAGGTGACTGGCATCACCACTGGAATTTCAGCAATATATTTAAGATCCTCTTGATTCAACAGCTCTGCTGGATTGCTGGAAATTAATTACTAGAATTACTATGGAAATGAAATCTATCAAAACAGAAGTTTGCCAGTGAATTTGAAAGAGAACCTGTAATGTGCTGGGGTGCTGTATTTAACTACATGGAGTGAGGCCTGGATAACTGTGGCTATCTTTCTCTTGGTGAAACAAAACAAGTTCCAGATTATTATCAGGCGAAATTGTCTCATTAGAGATAAGGAGGCGATCAGCATGGACAAAATTACTAGGATTTGTCTCCCCAGCACAGGCTGATTAAAGAACTTCCCCTTTACAGCAGGGACAGCAGTGAGGAATTTTATCTGCCTGTGGGTGGGCACAGCTGGTTCAAGGGCTGATGGAAGTGGACAAGAACAAAACCCACAACCCTTCTCCATCCAAACCATCCATGATCAGAGCCTGTGTCTGACTAAAGCCTTGATCTGCCCTTGTCCCAGACCTGCAGCAGCCCCCGTGCCCTGGGCTTACCAACACACTCAGGGTCTGTCCCCAAGGTAGCAGTGAACCTCTGTGGCTGAATACATTTGTTTAATGTGCTGCCAGTCCTAAATTATTACACAATCATTGCAGATTCCCTTAGCCCATGATGATCCATGAGCACACCTGAAGGCAGGTAATTAAGAATCTAAATTAGAATTTTTATTTCTGGCAGTTAATTTCAGTCTGAGTTGGCGGCGGATGTGTTGCAGAGCTAAAGGTAAAAGTAAAAACAAGCAGCCCCTGTGAGTGAGCCAGCAGAAAACTCCCAGCTGGATTTTTTTTTGTTCTAACTTCCACAGAAACCCCCGTTGAAACTGCTAAAAAATAATATAATAATATAATAATTAAAAAGTCAGATTTAGCATTAGCAATTGAGTTTGCATCAGTTCAGTTACCATTCTGTACCTTCACCTTCCTCTTTATTAATCTAATTCTTCTTATCACTTCTACACTGCAAAGGCTCCAAGTCACTCATGTGTGGGTCCAGAAAATAAGATCAGATCTGTGTCATCTTCCGGCAACATAACAGAAATAATAAGGAATATAATTCCATCAGGAGAGGCTGCAGTGCACAATTAGAGATAGAGCAACACATCCCTGTGCCCAGGGGCTCCTCACAGCCACACAGATAACACGGGACCCACGGACCGATGTCACTGCTGGAGATATTTTTTGTAGGTAAAGAGAATAACCCTGAGGTTTTCCCCTGCCATTCAAATAAAAGTGATGCTTTAACCCTGATAATATTAAGAATTAATTCAGCCACAGCTCTGAAGCAACCATAGAATTTTTTTTTTTAAAAAAAAAGCTTTTTTCTTAGAGATGCACTATGTTATTGCATATCACCAAAAAGAATAATACATTTAACTCATATACCCAAAGTACATTCAAAAAGCAGTAGAAAAGCATTCACATGAAAATGTGAAATCCTTCTGCTTGAGTCATTATTTTTTACCTAAAAATGTCATTTTTTCTTTGAACCCTGACTATTCCCTCTGACTTAATCAGTGGGTCTTGTGGGAAACAAAGAACGAAGCCATGGTCAAGGGCTCTTCAGGCTGAGAAAGAATAGAATTTATGATTTGAAAATCTAAGATGCTTGACAGTCTCACAGTATTTCTTTGCAAAAAAAAAAAAAAATTTAATTGATGGCAAAAAGCAGAGCTTTCAAAGTGCCCCCCCTGCTGAAATTCAGTTGCACCACAAAAACAGGATATACGGAACCAGAGGCAAGTTTCTTCAGCCCAAAGAAAGAAGAACCTTGATTTTGCTGCAGGCAAACCTGGACATACTTGTGAAAGAAGCTTCTGGAGTAAGGATTGATCCAATGGAAATATGAGAGTAACAATAACCCGCAGCTTTTGAGGAAAACTGGGAGTTTATCCATTGAGTGATTCCCTCAGTATTCACTCACACACCTGCTGTACTGTTCTGCGGACTGATAACCCATACGTTTTAGGAATTTGGGTCTCAAAATGCATTTTTCAGTCTACAGTGCAAAGACTTCTCTAGAATCACGCCCCTGAAAAGCAAGGCCAGAGAAATTTCCAAGTGCAAAACCATCCCAAGCTCGTACTTTCATGTCAGTTAACCTCTAGGCTTGGCTGATTTCTCCACATGTAATATGTTCTGGTACCTGCTGATTAATCCTTTTTTAAGCTTTTTTTAAAGCTAAATATTTGAACGTTAATGTAAAGTTTTTACTCTTAATGGATCCTGGTAAATTTTTTTTTTCCCAAACCATTTTTAAAAGCTGTTCTAAAGGTTTTAGGGATGTGAGCATCCCAAACTCCCCATTTACATGCATTTATTTTAAAAGAACACTCTCACCACCTGTGGATCTGACACTCAGATCTTGTGGACCTTTCAGAAGTGGGGAACAAGAGTAGGCATAAGCTCAACTCCCTTGGACAAATACTGCACGAGGTTCAGAATCTCCACAATATGGATATTTTTGTGCACTTTCTTCAACAGATGCTCTTTTCTAACACTTAGACTTGTGCTACCTTGTTGGTTCCTCTCGATGCTTCCATGGAAAAGGGTGGTGGCAAAGAGGGGAGAGCAGGATCAACACAAACCCAAGGCAGCTGCATGGGAACGGGGGCCTCACAAACATCACTAGAGCCCAGAGCAGAAAGAGAGAGCAGTCAAATGAACACCACATACTGATAATCTGGGGTTTTTTTTTCAGAATGTTAGCCAGAATCTGTGGTTTGTTCCGCCTAAAATTATAGAGATGGCAGGAGGAACTCCCACTCTCTCCTGGTCTGCGTGAGATGTACAACTGGCCCAAAAGTGAAAAGTCTTGCAACCAGAAGAGCGGGAATTTTATTGTTGCTGCTGGGATCTAAAAGGCAACGGCTGTTCCTCCTTTCCACACACTTTTCTATCATCTCGGCCCAGCTGGAATCAGACAATGAAGGGCCAGTTTCCCTGGAACATGAACACTTCTGCCCAGTTTTATTCTTTCTAGCGTGCCACTCATCTCCACTACTGAGGCCCTTCCAGAGGTGCATCTGGCTCAAGGCAGGTAGCAGCAAAAAAACTTCATAAGAAACCTGGGAGCTCCTGACAAGTTTTGCAGCCCAGTCTGGCAGGTGCAAGACTTTCTGATAATCATCAAAACAGTTGGACCCTTTCTGAAGCTTATCTGAGCCAAACAGAACCTCGGGCCCTTCTGAGGTTTGTCCTGCTCTGGCTTGAATGGGCTTCAGACAGTCAGTGTGTCGTATTTTGAAAGCAATTTTCTTTGTTGTGCTGGGAGCAGCAGCCAGAGGAGTGAGGAGCCTGCACTCCCGTGCCATATCGCCCAGGCTCACGCGTTTGCTTTTTCAGCCTCTGCTGTTTGATCCTCTGCAGTGGATTCTGTACAGATACAAAAAATTAACCCTGACACCGGGGGATTTATACAAATGAAACAGAGGCTGCAAGAAAAATTAATAAAAAGAGTACCCGGGATGGGATTTCTCTGCTAAAGGCTAAATAATGTTAATTTCCTAGAAGCTGATCCAACCTTTCTACTCGGTGCCTCAGCACTGCAGGCAGCACATCTGTTTGTCCTGGTTTTGGGAAGGACTTGGCATCCTTCCTCGTGTGGTCAGCAGGGTGCCTAGAAACTGATGCTTCGCTTGATGTGGCAAGCTACAGGGTTCCAAGAATAATGATGGCTGAAACATTATCCAGGGAATAAACAAATAACTTTTTTTCCTTTCTTCCCCCCACCCCATGATAAAGTCTATCCCATGAAATTTAAGGCAGCTCTTTTATAATTCATAGATGTTAGCCTGGTATCTTATCAGGGAATAAGATATATGAGTGAGTGTACAGCTTGTCTTTCTTTCACTAATCAGCTTTTCAGTCTGTCCTTCGGGTTTCAATCAAATTTGAAGGGGAAAAGTTTAAAAAGATACAAAATACCTGCAAGGTTTATAAAGAAGAAGCAGAAAGAGAGAGAGGTTATCAAGGTTATCCACTGAGAAAAAGGCTGCACTGTGAGCCAGACCTTTCCTGGACGCCAGGTCATCTGCTCTGAAAGCTTCTCTCACCTCCAATGGACCATCTAAAGCACCCCGAGAATTTGCTCCGAGCGGGCTCTGATGTCTGATCAGGGCTGTGCAACATTTCAGATAACAAACGAAAGTCATCTAGATCGATGAACCGCAGCGCCAAACACACAGGAAATCAGGTTTCCTTATATTCTCTGCCCACACAGGTCCCTGCCAGGGCTTTCTGACCAAACTTTTGCAAAGAGCAGTCTGAGCTCGGTGTGGAACGCTGGCTCCCAGCCTCTGCCAGCACATCCTTTCCTGGAATTTCTCTCTTCTCCTATTTTCTGAGAGCAGCACCGAAGGGACTCGCTCCAGGGGATGGCACAGAGTCCAGCCCTCGCTCCAATCAGGCTGAAGATGGATTGTCAGCGTGCAAGGGAGGGTCTGCACGTCTTGAGGGAAAGAAGGTTTGCTATTGCAAGAGGAGCACGGGGCCAGAGAGAGCTCCCACAGCACCCACCCGGGGCCACCCAGCACCCCCTGGCCCGGACCCGCATCAGAGCACAGGGAAGGAGAGGGGATGGAAAGCCTGGGCTGGAATGTGACGGGAGAGGGACTGAGTGGCAATGACCCGGAGCAGTGTGACTGTGTAAGTGTGTGCCACACGTGAGAGGTACACTGACACCCAGCCTCTCCCGTGGGTAAGGGGCTCCCGGGACAGCGATGGTCCTGTCAGTGAAAGGCACAGCACCCGGCAGCCGTCGGCACAGCCAGTGCTGTGCATTCCTCCTCATACCAGGTATCAAGCAGCCAACTGTTTGATTGTGGTCAGTATTTACCTGAGAAATGAACGAAATGGAGGCTGGGATGTAACCGGCTTTTCAGTTCACTCTCCATCCCCAAAGCCCAGCCAATGGAAAACAATTTTATTTTTACGCTGCCCTGACATCCAGCTGCCCAGCATGGGACACGCATTGCTCTGGCAAGAAGCTGATAAGAAATTTGTACACCGGTGCATGAAATGAAAATGAAACAAGGCTGAAATTCACCCAGCAAAACAGGAGTCAGCTCAGGGGCTCGTTGGATACTTGTGAAGATGCGTTCAGTGCCTCGACTCACAGAAAAGCACAGATCACAGGTAATTAAAATCTGCACCAGGGAGTTCATGCCTGTCAGACCAAAGTATCATCATCAGTAGATTCTGCACCTCTTTGAAAAGAACAAAAGATTCCCTTCGACCGCGACCTACCTGGAGCAGCTGCTGTTGTTGGAAGGTGTGGCTGCTGTGAAGCACGTCATTGCTTTAAAGGTGTGAGCTATTTCTAGAGACAGTCAAAACTCACCCATAATGTGGCTCTTTGGTGATAATTGCTATTGTCACTGACAACACAGTGACAGTGAAGGCTGGAGATCACAGTGGATGGAAAGGAAGCTGTAAAGTCTTGGCAGCAGCTCTTGAAACCCTGTGAGGACTTGCTGGGGAACTGCTGCTGGCTGCACGGGGGACAAAAATCGCTCCTGAGAACTGCAAGAGGCCCTTCAGCAGAGAGGTGCTGGAGGAGAGCCCAAGCAGCACTGCTAGTAGCAATTAACATCAGCTGCTCTATACAAACGGAGCTTGCAGAGGAGTGAGTTGGCATGAAAAAGTTCATTTTAGACTGACAATCCATCATTTGGCTGTGGCACTTTTTTAATTCCATCACTTTGATTTTCACGAGTTTTCACTTAATTTGTCCTGTTAGTGGTTGTCTGACCAGCCAGGGTCATCAAAAGTGGGGTTAGAAAGGATCATGTTCAGAAATAAAATCATGAAAAGTTTCAGAGAATGATAGGTTTTACCACCTCTGTGCCACCATCCCACAGCAATGTATCCATCTTCCTGTCTTAGCCCATCTCCTGAAATACATGAGGCACAGCCTAGAATTGCATTTTAGCAGCAGGTTGGAGTAATAGATGCTACAAGGAACAGTGACATTCCTGATGCGTGATGTTCTGTGCACCACAGGGAGCTGAAATCTCACTTTGTGTGCCTTATGGCAAGCCATAAATTCCTGGGTTTATGTGCTGATGTAAAAACCCGTTTAACAAATCCATTGGAGCTGACTGCCTGGATCAATGTTATGACAGGCAGTAGACTCCCAACAGCATTCCTGAGAGGAAATAGCCACACACCCTGATTCAGGGGTATATATTAATTTAATATGTTCATGAGAGCACATGTCAGAGTGAAGGGATCCCTGTTTCCACCTGCAGTGACTCAAGGTTGCTGGATCCATCCGGCAGCTCTAAAAGGGCAAATGCTGTTTCCAGCACAGCTGCCCTGAGCACACTCCTCAAACTCTGAATGTTCTGGGTACTTAATGCTGCTTTTTGTGTCTGTGTTGCCAGAATACAGCGTATTTTTTTAGGAGTGGAATTCATCACTGCTGTTGTGTGCTCAGAGAGACAAGGTGGAAATACGGATGAAATACAGTGATAGCTTTGAGAGACAACGGAGCAGGAATCATCCTCCATCATAACCAAGCAGCACACTAGGATTTCATCGCCACCTGTACAAAGGAAGGCCTGGAAAATCATCTCACTGCGGTGAATTTAAAGGTATGCATGACTGCATGCACCAAAGAGGGCCTTTGATGTAAAGGCTTTTAGACAGATAAGGAAAATATGAGGGATGGACACGCACTGACAGCTACACATACTGAATATGTAGGTTATTGTACCACTTGGTGGAGGATATTATTAAAATACAGTTAGCTGCAACCCGAGTATTCAGGCCCCTTTCCATAAATTTGACAATTAATTTGTGTGCACAAATTTTTACTGGCATTTGATAATCCAGCTCACTAAAGGATACTTCAAAAGTCGTGAGCTTTGAGGTATTCAGAGGAAATTACACAAGTATTAATTATTAATCACTCAACAACCAGCCCACAGAAACGCATAGCTTACATAAGAACAAAAACTACTCAAATTAACTGAGTATTACAGTGGTTGTAGAAAAGGGATGGGAGTTGCAGGACACTCCCAAATGGGTGCAGAGTGTCTGTGAATTGAACAGGGATGCCTTCTACAGTGGCTGCAATGAAAAAAAATATAAAGTATGATCTTTATCTGAGTGCTTAACATTTCTCTGTTTAGAAAAACTCTTGAAAGCCCCGGTTTTATGGTGGATTTAGCTCTCAGGAAAAAGGCTTGGAAAGAACTTTCATCTTGGCCACAAATCCTACAAAGAGCTGACCTTGCCACTTATAAAGCCACAGAGCTCGATGGAGGGAGAGCCACCACTGCTGCAGGAGAGGCTGTGAAGGGGCCGTGGAGCCAGCTCTGCCGAGGTCAGAGTGCAGCGGGGGACAGCGTTCCCTCAGAATAAATCACCTTGACCCAAAGCTATGCCGAGTTCAAAACCACGACTTTTCTTGACCGTGTGAAGGTCAGGAAGGTTTTCCTGCCTGAGAGAGCAGGCGCATTATTCCGAAAACTTTCAGGGATGTTGCATTCACTGCCAGGACATTATCCATCTAAGCAAGCAGTTCCCTGTTTCAGATACCAGTTGGTTCAGCACATAAAACATTAAGTGAGGCCAAGACTCAACACAGAAATTAATGTCCAGTCCAGGGATAATTGTGTGCTGAAGGCCTGCGCTGAAATCTGGTGCTAACAGAGAGTATTGAGGATGAAATGAAATGCTTTCCCCACCACCATTTAACTGTCCTCCCCAGTGCCAGCCAAGCTTGTCCTCTGCCTGACATGAAATAAAATCCTAAATTAATTGTCTCAACGTTAACCCAGCTCTTTGCCCAGTTACGCCGCGCCTCGAATCATTAGGGTTCTGATGGACTGGAAAACTGCAGAGTGGAAGCCCCGGATTTCCCAGCAGCAGGTTCTCAAACAGGAGAGGGAAAAGAGATATAAACCAATGATACACTGCAGAGCTGCAGGGCCTTGCAGTCAGGGAGCTTTCAGCCTGCAGCACCTTTCCAGACCCGAGGACAGACAGCTGCCATTCCCCAATTTCTCTCCTGCTTTCCTGTCTTCAGGAGATGAATCCATGTGGGCAACCTGCTCAACCATACCGACCAATCTAGTAAAGTGAGCAGCCACCTTCCAGGGCCTCTGTTTTGTGATAATGTATTCCCATTTCCTCTGCAAAGCAATTTATTCAGCATGAACGATTTGTAATAATATATAGTACGTGGTCTGCGCTACACAAGCCTTTTCATATGTAATTAATATTTTATTAAATTTTAACATTAAATTAATTTTCTTACCCAATAAAAGATTATATTTTCCAGTTCATGGATGCAAATCTACTGATAAATAATGCAAGAAACATTAAAATATCAACAGATATCAGTTCACTACAAAATAAATTACTTCCTTCCCCAGAGGATGTTTAATCTCAATTATTGCTCACAGAAAGTACACCCTGCTAACGAGCAAGCCAAGTACAACCTAACTCCTGCAAACACTTTTGATAACTAAACTACAATATGTTTCTAATAACCTCACTCCCATCCTGCTCCTAGGAACTGGGAGCTCACAAAGAGGTTTGCTCCTTCATTTCAACAATTTCTGTGTTTCCCAAGAGGAAGAACCACGGTGAGTGCCTGAGGGAACGCTGCAAATCCTGTGTTCACTGTCAGGGCTTACACACATTTTGTGCCATTGTTTGTGTGGCACCTGACTTCTCAGCTCCGCTGAAAACGTTCAAGGCCAGGCTGGACAAGGCTTGGAGCAGCCTGGTCTGGTAGGAAGTCCCCTGTCCATGGCAAAGGGGATGGAATGGGATGATCTGAGGTTCTTTCCCACCCAAACCATTCTGTGCTTTCACAGGCTTCTGTAGCGTGACTGGAGGTGCTTGAAAACTCAACTATGGGCAGGATAAAGTCATGCTGAGCTGAAAGTTATTGCACTCACCTCTCTCTTTAATGTGGAATGAGCAGCAGATGATTTCGGACAACTACCCCACAGATAAATCACTCATCAATGTTCAAAAAGGGTAACAGGATTCTAGGCCTTTTTTAGTGAAAATGGGACTGACTCCACCAAACCCACAGCGCAGAAAAGCTCTGTAGCCATTTGATAAATAGGCTGGTTACTTTTTCTGTTTTTTTAACATGACAAAAATGAAGGAAAGGTGCAAAGTGTGATGGGTGGATTGGTGGAGTGTGTCACACAGAACTAAGAGACTGCTCTGACTGCAGGGTGATGCCCAAAAGCGCGGCCCAGGTGTCCTGGTGGAAGAGGTGCCCCCATCAGCTCCACACTTATCTCAGAAGTGGCAGGAGGTCTTAGCAGTTCCAGGGTTTGGTGGGATGAGTGCAGCCTGACAGCATCTGACAGCACTGGTTGCTTTATTTTCCATGTTCAATGGGATAGAAAATGAGAGCTCTGCTGTCACCAGAAGAGGAAATTAGTACCAACACACAACAAGCGCCAGGTCTGTAATGGCTGCACACAGATGTTACCAGAGGAAACTTGAGGAAAATATGATAAAGGCTGAGCAATCAGCCCTCCCCCATTGGGTGGAAATATTCGGAGTAACTGGTTGAGTGGGAACATGTGCAAAATGGATGAATCGTGCATGGACCCCAGATGCAGGAGAACATCTGTGCTGATGATGCTGGCATTGAGCGCTGCTTGCATATTCATGCTGTCATTATCCCTCCTGCTTCTGTGCAGCTCCTTATTGCTCAGAAGGGCTGCAGCTCTCGTGTCTGCAGCCAACAGCTCCGAGATCAAGGGGACACCCAGTTAACAGCAACATCCTCGGGCCTGGCCAGAGGAAAACAAGTTACAAGTAGGCAACCTGCTGACAATTCCAGCACCACGACTGCACAGACCTCTGGGTGGCCAGCTTGGCCACCTCTTATAATTATCTTTCACTCTCACCACAAGTAGAAAACATCAGCTTAGAAGCTTCACGAGCTGCACTTCTCTAAGAGTTTGCACATTGGTGCAGCGTCCTGTGCAGTGTTGTTTGTACTCACGGCCAAAGATCCCCTCTGCTCCCAGAGCATTGTGAAAGGGATTTATGTATAAACCAATGAAATTCTGCATTTTTGCAGCAGCAGCGAGTGAACTGCAAAAGTTTACATGTATCTCTGCAAAACTGACGTG
Organism: Mystacornis crossleyi; assembly: GCA_013400655.1. Classification (NCBI taxonomy): domain Eukaryota; kingdom Metazoa; phylum Chordata; class Aves; order Passeriformes; family Timaliidae; genus Mystacornis; species Mystacornis crossleyi. The sequence continues at coordinate 44,238 of VYZQ01035697.1, read as the reverse complement.
GTCAGCGCCAGGACAAGGGCATCTTGTCCTAATGGCCACTTAAACCTGCACCACCAATAAGTGCAATCAATTAGGAAAGGAATAATAAACCCCTGTGTGATATATGAAGAGCTCTTTGAAACCATAGAGCTTGCCTGGAAATAAACTCCTCATCTCTCATATCCCTATTATAGATGTTATTATTGCTTCCCCAGAGCTTTTTGCCTCCCAGTGCTTATGAATACCTGTGCAGGTTGCTCGGACCTGTGTTTTTGGTGTGAGATGAAGGACAGGGTGAACTCCATTCCCACTGTTTGCATCTCTGCCATCATTTGCATTTTCTAGTGTAAGCTGACATAAGGTAATGAAGGTGGGGAGGGTTTTTTCCATCTCTACCAGGTCAAAACCATACCAATATTACCAGTTTTTATACGACACACATATCCCTCAGTTATCCCCATCCCTGTGCTGTCTCTGGCCCCTCAACTCCTGCATCTTTCACACACTTTCATGCCCTGAAAATGACATTAGAAATTTTCGACTTGTAAGCTCAGTGCTGCAAAAGCTCCTGCACCTCCTAAATTAACATTTATTTGCTCTGGCCATAACCTTCTGACATAGGTAGTTCACAGAGGCAGCCAAGGGGACATGCTAATATACTGGAAGTTAAGAGCTACACATAACATTAAGCAAGTAAATAATCTATATAAAAGCAGAGGTTTGACCCTTCCTGCCTGATGCAGAAGAATGAGCTGCTATACCAAGCCTCTGATGGAAGACAGACTGCAGATTGATTTTTTGTTTTAATTAAATAACTCCTTTCCCTCTAAACTCAACAAAGGACAACATGTGTTATGCAGTTGTTTCTTTTTTCTTAAAACTAATCTGTGAGAACATAGAGTCAGTGCATGTATAAAATTGACCACAAAAATTTGGATTTGTTACACCAGGGTATAAACTATATCAGGTGGTTAGTACAGGCATTTGTGCAACTGTAAACTGATTTACATCAGTCCAGACCTTCCTGTGCTGTGATTTTTATTTACTTCTGGATTTCTGCATGAAGATTTTCAACTTCTTACCTGAAGGAACTCAGTGAAAATGTTAGATATCTAAAGATGGATACTGAGGGATCCCATTCCACACGGGCTGCCAGCCGTATCAGCACCCACGTTGCTTAGCTGAATCTTGCCAGGCACTAAATCACAATTCACAGAATCCATTGCTATCCAGAAAAGAAAATCCATGTTATGTCAACTGCAGGCAAACTTGATGAATTAGAGACTCCAAAGATTTTTTTTTTTTTTTTTGCCCCACCTTTTCATCCCCTTGGTTCTGCCACTTGATGCAGAGAGAGCTCCAAGCTCCAAGCAAACAACCCTGTCCAGGAACTCTGGGCTTGGTCTGTGCTGATCCTCAGCCCACGCACTGCCCTCTAAAGGTGCTTTTCCATCTCAGAGGGTTTTATAGAGGGAAACAGCTCAGCAAACACTGCCCTGTGTTGAAATCAAGATAAACAGACTCTAAGTAAAACTTAAACACCTTTCTCCAAGTGGCTTTGGGCAAGTCACTTGGCTTCTTAGCATTTCCTCTTGAGTAACGAGGGTGGGAACAGGACTATTCCAGAGATATACTGATGGAAAAATGCTAGGGATTAGCTCTTTTAGCACCAAATTCGAAAGCTTGTGTTCTTTTGGACTGGTCTCATCTGGGCATGGCATGCACAGAAGGCAGAAAGAAAGAAAGAAAACAGCAGCAAAGTGACAACAGTCGATGCCTGATCAAACTAAGCTGCACCTCATTTGTTTCCATGCATCTCTCAAACTGCAGCTTGTCAGAGTCACCTGAATAATCCTGCTATAATTCCAATCCATATTTCTACCTAAATAATTGAAAATCTTTAGCATGCAATTAGTACAGCTGGCAATGACACAGCACATCCATCTGCCCCCTTGCACCAGGCGGGGTTTAATAACCAATATGCCCGATGGGTTGAAATAATTTAGAGCCCATATTTATCCTCAGGAGTGGCTCTTGCTGGCTAAAGGTTTCACCACTTCCTCATAAATTTAAGGGCTGAGTGTGTAGGTAGGGGAGGGAGTGCCCAGAGGAAGAGATTTGTGGGAGAAATTCTGTGTACGTGAGTGACAGTTCCTAACGACGCCTTCTCAGGAGGAGAAGTCGCTTTTGTGCAGCCGTTTTGAAGTATTAAATTTTGATAACTCTTTAATCACTGCAGTCTAATGAGATAGAGGCAGCAGGTGAAGGGGGAATCCATCATGTCAGCTCAAGTGGCTGGTTCTCTTCCTGCCGGGAACATTTAGCACCACACAGTGGACTGGGGCTCTCCTTCTGCAGCTCGAGGAAGGGATTGTGNGTGTGTATATATATATATATAGCTTGGTTATTTCTGTTCTCATTGAAGTTCAGCAAGATGTGAAAAGCTGCCTGTCAGGCCAATACTGGAACAGTTTTACCTTACACCTTTCCCAAACACCAAACTGCTTCTTGGGGAGTGTGGATTTGGACAATTTTTTGCTGTTGGGAGAGTTCTTTGAGACAACGTTCACACAGCCAAAAATATTCAGCAAGTTCTCACCGCCCACCCCTTCTGTCAGCACCCAAACTGCTTATTTATTGATTCGATGTTAAATTGTCCCAAGACACAGGAAAGGTCTAATGAAATTTTTAAATCTGACTAATTCCTCTTTGTCCTGTCAGATGGAACATTAACAGTCTGTCAAACACAATCACAACAC